>JAWPHD010006411.1:0-145484 GCA_037043455.1 Cyrtodaria siliqua
TTGTGGTAGAGGACCACAAGCTTATAGCAAATGCAAAATATTAAACCTCTGGCTCTTGCAGTTTCAGAGAAGAAGATTTTTTAAGTTTTTTCCCCTATACATGTCTATGTAAAACATGTGACCCTTGGGGCGGGGCCAAATGTGACCCGAGGGTCACCATTTGAACAAACTTGGTAAAGGGACCATAAGACTTATAGTAAATGCAAAATATCAAACCTCCGGCTGTTGTAGGTTTCCGAGAAGAGAAGATTTTTTTTTTTTAAAAAATCCTACATAGAGTCTATGTAAAATTTGTGACCCCCGGGGCGGGGGACAAATTTGACCCCAGGGTCACCATTTGAACAAACTTAGCAGAGGACCATAAGCTGATGCTACATGTAATACATGAGAGCTCTTGTGCCTTGTGGTTTCAGAGAAGAAGATTTTTTAAAGTTTTTTTTCTATATGAAAAAACATGCAAAACCTCAATATACAAACTTTGGACCCCCGGGGCACGGGCCATTTTTGACCCCGGGGACTTTATTTGAACAATCTTGATAGTCTAGGGCGTTGGCGATCATTTTAAAAGAAAAACTGTTGAAATCTGTCCAGAGGTTCTGGAGAAGAAGATTTTTTAAGGTTTCGACCATATATGGTTAATGGCAGCCCATCTTTTGATGTAGCGCTGACCTAATTTAAACAAATCTAAAAAAGCATTCAATCTAAGGATCATCCATGTGAAGTTTGGTCAAAATTAGCCAAGCGGTTTCTGAGGAGAAGTCGTTTGAAGAAAAGTTAACGGACGACGGGAACGGACGACGGACGACGGAACGGACGACGGAAGACGGACAACACACCATCCCATAAAGCTCTGCTTGGCCCTTGGGCCAGGTAGAGCTAAAAAAACTAATAAAAAAAAACAAGTGGAGAGGGGAGTGGGGGGAGTGGGGGTGGGTGGGGGAAGGAGGGAGCCCAATGCCCCAATATGGGTGAAGTAATAAGATGCATAATGCTATATACAAATCCCAAACCAAAATTATAGATATATATAAATGCTTACATGCAAACCTAGATTTGCCTTTATTGCACATTTTTATGGGCCATCACAATTTTGGGTTCCATGGAGAGCCCAGAATTTGCAGAAGACAAAATTACTTATCCAACCCTTTACAACATACTATTAAGGAAACCAATTCCAAAATTTAGTTCAGGCTAAGGACAAGAAATGTAAGAGATATAGACCTTGTAAACACAGCTTACACGCACAATTTGATGTGAAACAGACATATTTTAAGGGGTTTATCAGAATTTGGGTTTCCATGGGAGCCCAGGGGTTACAGGAACCAAAATTAGTTAAGCAGCCCTTACGATAATGCTATAAGGAAGCTAATGGCCAAAATTTGGTTGTGCTAGGGTAAGAATTGTAAGAGATATAGATTTGTAAACACAGCTTACACGCACAATTTTATGTGAAATGGGGACACATTTATAATTTAGGTTCCATGGGAGCCCATGGGTTTACAGGAACCAAATTGCTTAAGCAGCCCTTAAGATAATGCTTATAAGGAAGCCCAATGAGCAAATCTGATTGTGCTATAGGATATTAGAAATGTAAGAGATATATAGACTTGTAAACACAGCTTACACGCAAACCTTGATGTGGGACGCCGACGCCAAGAAACCAACGCCGACCCCCGGGTGGGTGAATTACATAAGCTCTCTTATTCTTCGAATAGTCGAGCTAAAAAAGGGCAAAATTTGGTAAAGATCAGATGAAGAATGAAAGCCCTATCGTATTAACGAGGCAAAACTATAGCATTTTTAACTAAAATCAAGGGCCATAAACTCCGCTGATATTGGTCCGATCTGGCTGGTTTTTCGAACTTGTGCGAGCTTTCATTGATATTAAACAATATGGTAAAGTTTGGTAAAGATCAGATGAAAAAATGAAGGCCTTTGGCCAGTACAGCTAAAAAATCATCAGCTCCAAAAAATAGGTCAAGGTCATAGATGAAATCCAGGGGCATCCAAAAAAAAGAGATGCACTAACCGAAGACACAACTATGTCAAAATAGAATGTTTTCTTCCAAAGATTAAGCTATAAATAAGGTTTAAAACATCTAGTGCAATAATTCTAAGTTCATGAGAAAAGTGATGTAAAATGTAACAATTAAAGTTATCTGCCCTTTGTTTGGATGATGAAGGGTCACATCCTCATTTGCTTTGTCACGTTGCAATGTACCACTCAAGATACAAACTATAAGCAAAGTTTGAAAGGTCTTAGTGCATAGTTTTGTGAAAAAAGTGACCTAAACGCAAAAGTTTGAACCTAAAAATTATTAAGTTATCTGCCCTTTGCTTGGAGGGTCAAGGGTCACTTCCACATTTGCTTTGTCACGTTGCCCATTGTACCACCCAAGATACAACTATAAGCAAAGTTTAAAAGGTCTAGTGCATACAGTTTGTGAAAAAAGTGACCTAAATGCAAAAAGTTGAACCTAAAAATTAGTAAGTTTATCTGCCCTTTGCTTGGAGAGGGTCAAGGGTCACTTCCACATTTGCTTTGTCACGTTGCGATGTACCACCCATGATACAACTATATAAGCAAAGTTTGAAAGGTCTAGTGCATACAGTTTGTGAGAAAATGACCTAAAACGCAAAACTTGAAGTGCTGACGCCGCCGCCGCCGGAAAAGCAACACCTATGTCTCATTTTTTCTTCGAAAAGGCGAGACAAAAATTATTAGCGAAGAGTCCAACTCGATGGCATTTCATCGACGTTGGCTAGACTCGGCCATGTTGGTCGATATCTGTGCAGTCTTCAAGACAAATTAATTAGATAAAATTAAGGGTTTTTGTATAATAAAAAGTGTACCACTACATTCTTCAACTAGAAATTTTTATTGTCCATTTGGACAAAACGTATGGCTCCCCCACCTCGCCACCGAACAGACATAATTGACATCTCTAGGTCCAACCGTTCTCTATTTAATCTGAGATCGTTCTGATATTCAATATCCCTGTGACTGTATCTACTATCTGTATCAGTATTATCTACTGGTCATGACCAACATCCTTCCAAGTTAGAGGACCCTAGGTCCAACCATTCTGTAGTTATTAATCGGACATTGTTTTATTATTTGATCGGGGATCCTTTTGATTGTCAATGTCACTGCGACCTTGACCTCTTGATCTAGTGACCCCAAAATCAATAGGGGGTCATGACCAACCATATCCTTCCAAGTTTGAGGACCCTAGGTCCAACCATTGTCTAGTTATTGATCGGATATCGTTTTGATAGTCAAGGTCACCGCGACCTTGACCTTTGACTTAGTGACCCCAAAATCAATAGGGGTCATCTACTGGTCATGACCAACCATCCTTCCAAGTTTGAGGACCCTAGGTCCAACCATTGTGTAGTTATTGATCGGACATCATTTTGATAGTCAATGTCACTGCAACCTTGACCTTTGACCTAGTGACACCAAAATCAATAGGGGTCATCTACTGGTCATGACCAAACATCCTTTCAAGTTTGAGGACCCTAGGTCCAACCATTGTGTAGTTATTGATCGGACATAGTTTTGATAGTCAATGTCACCGTGACCTTGACATTTGACCTAGTGACCCCAAAATCAATAGAGGTCATCTACTGGTCATGGCCAACCATCCTTCCAAGTTTGAGGACCCTAGGTCCAACCATTGTGTAGTTAATGATCGGACATAGTTTTGATAGTCAATGTCACAGTGACCTTGACATTTGACCTAGTGACCCCAAAATCAATAGGGGTCATCTACTGGTCATGGCCAACCATCCTTCCAAGTTTGAGGACCCTAGGTCCAACCATTGTGTAGTTATTGATCGGACATCGCTTTGATAGTCAATGTCACCACGACCTTTGACCTAGTGACCCCAAAATCAATAGGGTTCATCTACTTGTCATGGCCAACCATCCTTCCAAGTTTGAGGACCCTAGGTCCAACCATTCTCTAGTTATTGATCAGACATCGTTTTGATAGTCAATGTCAACGCGACCTTGACCTTTGACCTAGTGACCCCAAAATCAATAGGGGTCATCTACTTGTCATGACCAACCATCCTTCCAAGTTTGAGGACCCTAGGTCCAACCATTCTCTAGTTATTGATCGGACATCGTTTGACACAGACAGACCTACAGACAGACAGAAGCAAAAAATTAACATGGCTCCCCTACCACACTTTGTGTGGGGGAGCCATAATCATAGTTCTCGACAGCGAGCTGTTTATTTTTGAGGAATTAACTTAAACAAAAAAATGTATAGCAGATTTGCGCCATCTCCACATCTCTGTTTAACAATTCACTGTAAAATAACGTAAAAATACCCTAATATATAATAACCATACGTAATATAATAACAAACATTTTCTGCAATGTATGATGACTTGTTAATCCAAAACAGTCGAATATTTTACAATTTCACGGAGAGGAGCACTTACCGATAGAAACAAAATGGAGGATGTTCAGAAAATTTTACCGCTAATTCGAGGTTCCTTCCACTTCTCGAAGCCACAAGAGATTTCAGTCAGCTGCGCTATATCTCCATTAGTGGTCACCATTCACCTCTTATTACTTCACTGTTTCAGAGAACCAGTCGCTACACGTTGTTATTATATAACTCTATGTAAACAAAGATGGCCACTTGCAGCCATATTTAATGTCGAATCAAACCGATTTTTGACAAGGACCAACATCATGTCATGCTGATCATTTTAGAAAAAGGCCCATATCACTATCACCTACAGTTTTCAAGAAGTAGTCGCTACAAACTTGTCTTTTAAAAACATTTTTTTAGCCATAGCAGCCATCTTGAATTTCCAGCCAACCTGAAATTTTGCTAGGATCAACTAGACACCAAGAGCAACATTCCTGTGAAGTTTCATGAAAATCCGTCAAGTAGTTTCAGGAGTAGTCGCTACAAGTTTTTACTATATAACTCTAAGTAAACAAAGATGGCCGCGGCAGCCATGTTTAATGTTGAACCAAAATGATTTTTCGACAAGGACTAACATCATGTCATGCTGATCATTTTAGAAAAAGTCCCATATCAATATCACTTATAGTTTTCAATTGAATTGAATTGGGTTTTAAGGCGCACCAACACATGAAAAGGCTATATGGCGCCTAACAGGCATGAACATGCCAGGCTCATCTTCCATGTATATCGAGATAAAATATGGAAAATGGGCCTAGAACCTTCTCACCCTGAACTGCCGAGTTGCTGCAAATTCTATCGTAGAAACTCCATTTACGCTGGAGCCACGTTTATTGTTTTTCTGCCACTGCTCTTTTGATGCGAGCGAGATAGCACCTGAAACAATGCAGGGATCATGATGAAGACCTTTAATGAACATGAACAAAAAATGACAAAATGAACATGAATTTGGGGGGGATTCTACCTCCAAAGGGATCTGCAGTGGCCCTATTCTTTGCCCCGTGACCAAACGGGGGCACCCAGGAGTTTTCAAGAAGTAGTCGCTACAAATTTGTTTTTTAAAAATCTATTTTTAACCATGGTGGCCATCTTGAATTTTCGGCCAATCTGAAATTTTGTTAGGATCAACTACACATCAAGAGCAACATTTCTGTTAAGTTTCATGAAAATCCTTCAAGTAGTTTCAGAGGAGTAGTCGTTACAAGTATTTCCTGTATAACTCTTAACATGGCGATGACATACGCAACTAGGCTTGGTACTGATCATCACTGCAAAGTTTTCTTTGAAATCCGGCCAGGGGTTCACGCGAACTAGTCTGGACGAAGTTTGTGTACTTAAACTGTTAAAGGGCCATACCTCTACCAAAATCATTCAACCAGAACATAACTAAGCTTGATACTGATCAACCCTGCAAAGTTTTGATAAAATCTGGCCAAATGAAAGCCCTATTGTCTTAATGAGGCAAAATACATTATTTTTAACTAAATCAAGGGCTATAACTCTGGTGTCACTAATCCGATTTGGCCGGTTTTCGAACTTGTCCAAGCTTTCATCGATATTAATAATCTGATAAAGATCGGATGAAAAACGAAGTTGCTAGAGTGTTGACATCAAAAAGTTGACGTACTGACGGACGGACGACGGACAAAAGACCATGGCATAAGCCCAGTAGAGCTAACTAGAACTGTCGCCGAGGCTGGCAACTTGTTGTGGGGTGGGTAAACATACAAGACTTTGTTCCTATAAGATACATATATTATAGATGTATATTATAGAGAAAAAGCCGGGACAAGAATTTTCTATTTGACTACCAAGTATTAAATGCATTAGAAATACAAATGGGCAATAACTGAGTGGAAAACTATCGAACCGGAATGTCACGAAAATATGCGCATCTCCACTTGATATTGATGCTTTGTAGCAAGTTTCACGAAATTATAACATGGGGTTTTAGAGAAATAGCCCGAACAAAAAATTTCTATTTGACATGAAATTCATTAAAAATACAAAGGGCCATAACTCAGCGGAAAATTATGAACCGGAACCTCCTGAAAGTATGCACATCTCCACTTGATATCGATACTTCCTAGCAAGTTTCAATAAATTCTAACAAGAGTTTTAGAGAAACAGCGCAGACAAGAATTTTCTATTGCACTACCAAGTATGAAATGCATTAAAAATACAAATGGCCATAACTCAGTGGAAAATTATTGAACAGGAACGTTATGACAGTATGCACATCTCCACTAGATAGTTGATACTTCCTAGCAAGTTCTGAAATTCTAACAAGGAGTTTTAGAGAAATAGCCCGGACAAGGATTTCGTATTTTTTATTTATATATATATATACAAAGGGCCATTACTCAGTGGAAAATTATCAAACCGGAACATCATGATAATATGCGCATGTCCACTCGATATTGATACTTCCTAGCAAGTTTTGCGAAATTCTAAGAAGGAGTTATTGAGAATTAGTCCAGACAAGAATTTCGTCTACGGGTAGATTTTAGAACTACAAAGGGCCACAACTCAGTGGAAAATCATTGAAATTATTGAACCGGAACGTCATGACAGTATGCACATCTCCACTTGATATTGATACTTCCTAGCAAGTTTCGCTAAATTCTAACACGGAGATGCACATCTCCACTTGATATTGATACTTCCTAGCAAGTTTTGCTAAATTCTAACAAGGAGTTTTAGAGAAATAGCCGGGACAAGGATTTCGTATTATATATATATATATATATATATAGGGAGAAATATTTGTGAACTACCAAGGACAGACAACCTTCAGACAAACTACGGCAGGGCGCCTAGCTATGACAAGATACACAGAAATCAAGCGTACGCATTCACTCCCTAAAAAGGATAATTGCAACACACGTTGATGAACTGTATCTCTACATCATAACACACTCGTCTGGAGGCACAATTAACATATAGACGCATACATACATACGATTATAGCTCATATGAGTGAGCCACATTTAAGCATTCAACCACACACAGCTATATTGAGACAGTGACAATGAAAGGTGCCGGATCTTGGAGATACTGTGAATTCAGGTAAATATAATAAAGGGAGATAATTTGAACTCACTACAGCAACTTTCGAAATTGGGATCTCGTAAGAACTTTCGAAATTGGGATCTCGTAAGAGATTCATGTTCACAAAGCAGAATTATATATAGGGAGAAATATTTGTGACTACCAAGGACAGACAACCTTCGGACGAACTACGGCAGGTCGCCTAGCTATGACGAGATACACAAAAATCAAGCATATGCATTCACTCCCTAAAAAGGATAGTTGCAACACACGTTGATGAACTGTATCTCTACATCATAACACACTCGTCTGGAGGCACAATTAACATATAGACGCATACATACATACAATTATAGCTCATATGAGTGGGCCACATTTAAGCATTCAACCACACACAGCTATATTGAGACAGTGACAATGAAAGGATTAGAAATACAAAGGGCCATAACTCAGTGGAAAATTATCAAACCGGAACATCATGATAATATGCACTTGTCCACTCGATATTGATACTTCCTGGCAAGTGTCACGGAATTCTAAGGTGTTATTGAGAAATAGTCTGGACTTGAATTGTGTCTACGGACAGATATTGAACTACAAAGAGCCATAACTCTGTGGAAAATTATCGAACCGTGACGTCATCAAAGTATGCGCATGTCCACTTGATACTGATACTTCCTAGCAAGTTTCGCGAAATTCTAAGAAAGAGTTATTGAGAAATAGCCCGGACAAGAATTGCATCTACGGACAGACGGACGGACAAGGTGATTCCAGTATACCTCCCCACTTTGCGGGGGTATAAAAATGGGATTTGTTTTACCCAAAATCCGGAAAATATAGAGGTTTTTGCAACTGGGAAGAGGCCGAATTTCGACCCCACTTATATAGGTTAAAAAAGCCCTGTTACCTATTTCCCGACACCCGTCCTTTCCAATCTGCATTTGACAAGGGAATAACTATGAGATCTTGAACTCAGTTGTTTAATATGACAACAGCTGGTAAATCATATTACAGCTGGAAAATTGACTACACAGCTGCTCCAAAATAAATCAAAAGAACTATTAAACACTACCTGTGTGCAGCATGTCCTCTCTGGTTTGATCCAGTCCTGTATGAGGAACACCTGGGCCAGTCTGATACACAGAGCCTGGTTAGTGGGAACCTTGGCCAGGTGTGACATCACCTTGATACCGTCGTGACATACGATTGTCTCACACTGAAATACAGTATTTAATTTGTATTTAGCACTAGTTTCACATATTTTAAATCAGACTCGAAACAGTAGATGTTCTGCGAAGAACATTAACATTTGAGTTGAGATATGAGTTTATTTATTTATTACTATAAATGCAGAGAAACATATAACATTTGAAATTGGGTATTGCCTCTCAGTCTTGGTTTTAATTGAGTATTAGCCAAATTAAATTGCCGGAACGTCACAACAGTATGCACATCTCCACTTGATATTGATACTTCCTAGCAAGTTTCAATAAATTCTAACAAGGGAGTTTTAGAGAAATAGCCCAGACTTTGTATTATATATATATATATATATATTAGAAATACAAAGGGCCATAACTCAGTGGAAAATTATCAAATTGAAACGTCACGATAATATATTATAATTAAGCCTGTGAAAATTGGACATGTTGTTTTCACTAGGGGAGGGGGAGGTGTGGCGGGGCGGGGAGGAAGGAGCCCATGCCCCAATATGGGTGAATTATGAATAAGATGCATAATGCTATAAGAAATCCCAACCAAAAATATAGATATATACAATAGCTTACACGCAAACTCTGATCTGCCTTTAATGCACATTTTATGGGCCATCACAATTTGGGTTGCATGTGAGCCCAGAATTTGCAGAAGACAAAATTACTTATGCAACCATTTACAACATACTATAAGGAAACCAATTCCCAAATTTAGTTGAGCGAGGACAAGAAATGTAAGAGATATAGACCTGTAACACAGCTTACACGTAAAATTTGATGCGAAATATAGACACATTTTCAGGGCTATCAGAATTTGGGTTCCATGGGAGCCCAGGGCTTACAGGAACCAAAATTACTTAAGCAGCCCTAAAGATAATGCTATAAGGAAGCTCATGGCCAAATTTGGTTGTGCTAGGATTAGAAATGTAAGAGACATAGACATAGACTTGTAAACACATAGACTTATGTGGCATAGACATAGACTTGTAAACACATAGACTTATGTGGGACGCCGAAGCCGACGCCTGGGTGATTACTATCGTTAATAGTTTTTACTATATAACTCTATGTAAACTCTATGTTAACAAAGATGGCCACTGGCAGCTACAAACTTGTTTTTTAAAAATCTATTTTTAGCTTTGGTGGCCATCTTGGATTTCACATTTTGCTAGGATCAACTAGACATCTTGGGCAACATTTCTGTAAAGTTTCATGAAAATCCATCCAGTAGTTTTAGAGGAGTAGTCGCTACAAAAAAACGTTTATGGACAGACAGACAGACAGACAGACGGACACCGCATCTTAGCATGTAACAGTAAACAATTATTTTTTTTAGGCCTAAGGTCATTAGTTGTTATGTGTAACTAGAAAGGCACGGCCTGCATGTCGAGCCCTATGGTGAAGTAGTCCAAATTCTGATTTGACTAACTCCAATCCTATGAGATACCTTCCTATTTAAAGGGAATGAAGCGACACAGCCAAACCATCTTTATGACTGAGATTTCTGAAAAACTTGAATAAGGGTGAAAGAATTATCAAAATCAGATGATAAACAAAGAAGATATGATCATTTGAAGTTTCTGTTGAAACGTATATGGAGGCGGCCATTTTGAGAGCTATGACATCACGGTTCTAAACGACCATATATGGAATATTGATATGAAAATTTACCGATTTATAGGGAACAAGAGGTAAACGCCTGGTGGCGTTAAAGCTGGGTTTTCCAAAATGTTCCTGTGTGTATGGTGAAATGAATTAATAGAGCTTTTCTAGATAATTTTTTTTTTTTTTGGAAGTGGAAGGATGCTTTAACATTGAACCTAGTTTTCATTTTCCGTGCATGATCTTTGATACGTGTCAGCAACCGACTGTCCAAGTTCTATACTAATTGCACATGGCAATGCTGAGATATAAAAAAAATGTTCGATGCCTGTATAACAAAGTTAAAAAGGCTAATATAAGATATGTTTTGGAGAAAGTAGGTTACAGTGACCTAGTTTTCAGGGTATGGACAGTGGTTAATGGCAGTAAGATGCTGTTAAAATTTGATGAAGATCAGACGTGGTAATGCTGAGATATAAGAACAAGAGGCCCAAGAGGGCCTGTGGACGCTCTACTGGCTAACATGGCTCTTATAACATCAATGAAGCGAGTGACTGCCATTTACGTTTTTTTGGAAGTTTCGGGCAAAAAACAGCTTTTGAACTAAATCAAGGGCCATAACTAAAGAATCTGTTAAAGATTTGTTAAAGATCAGATGAAAAAAAAAAAAAAAAAAAATTAAAAGAAACAATTAAAAAAAAAATTAAAAAAAAAAAAAAAAAATTAACAAAAAAAAAAAAAATTTAAAAATTTAAAAAAAAAATCAAATTAAAATATTTAAATAAATAATAATTTAGATCAAAAAATATTTTTTTTTAAAAAAAAAAAAAAATAAAAAAAAATGGTATTAACGATCGGATGAAAAATGAAGGCCCTCTTGTCTTAACGAAACAAAATATAGCGTTTTGACCTAAATCAAGGGCCATAACTCTGCTGTTACTGGGCCGATATGTTTGGTTTTCGAACTTGTCCGAGCTTTCATTGAAATTAACAATCTGATCAAGTTTGGTAAAGATCGGATGAACACTGAAGCCCCTATCGTTTTAATGAAGCAAAATATAGCATTTTCAACTAAATAAAGGGCCATAACTCTGCTGTTACTGGTTCAATATGGCTAGTTTTCGAACTTGTTCGAGCTTTCATTGATATTAACAATCTGATAAAGTTGGGTAAAGATCAGATGAACAATGAAGCCCCTATCGTCTTAACGAGGCAAAATATAGCATTTTTAACTAAATCAAGGGCCATAACTCTGCTGTTACTTGTTCGAAATGGCTGGTTTTCAAACTTGTTCCAGCTTTCAATGCCATTAACAAGCTGATAAAGTTTGGTAAAGATCGGATGAACAATGAAGCCCCTATCTTTTTAACGAGGCAAAATATAGCATTTTTAACTAAATCAAGGGCCACAACTCCGCTGTTACTGGTCCGATATGGCTGGTTTTCGAACTTGTTCGAGCTTTCAACGACATTAACAATCTGATAAAGTTTGGTAAAGATCGGATAAATAATGAAGACTCTATCGTCTCAACGAGTCAAAATATAGCATTTTTAACTAAATCAAGGGCCATAACTCCGCTGTTACTATTCTGATATGGCTGGTTTTCGAACTTGTCCAAGCTTTCATTGATATTAACAATCTGATAAAGTTTGGTAAAGATCAGATGAACAATGAAGCCCCTAGCGTCTTAACGAGGCAAAATATAGCATTTTTAACTAAATCAAGGGCCATAACTCCGCTGTTACTAGTCCGATATGGCTGGTTTTCAAACTTGTCTGAGCTTTCATTGATATTAACAATGTGGTAAAGTTTATTAAAGATAGGATGACAAACGAAGGTCCAATCATCTTAACGAGGCAAAATATACCAATATAGCATTTTTAACTAAATCAAGGACCATAACTCTGGTGTTACTGGTCCGATCTGGCTGGTTTCGAGACAAAAATTACTTATGATAAAAAAAAAAAGGGAAAACATCTGGTAAAGTTTGGTAAAGATCAGATGAAAAATGAAAGCCCTATCGTATTAACGAGGCAAAATATAGCATTTTAACTAAATCAAGGGCCATAACTCCGCTGTTACTTGGTCCGATCTGGCTGGTTTTCGAACTCATGGCCAGCTTTCATTGATATTAACAACCTGTTAAAGTTGATAAAGATTGGATGAAAAATGAAGCCCCTATCGTCTTAACGAGACAAAAGTTAACAACGGACGGACGGACGGACGACGGACGGACGACGGACAACTCGGCATCCCATAAGCTCTGCTGGCCTTTGGCCAGTAGAGCTAAAAACTTAATTCCCCATGCCCAAACTTAAACAAAAATTTTGAAGAAAGTAGGTGACAGTGACCTATGGTCAGTGCTTGATGAGAGGAAGGTGTTGTTAAAGTTTGATGAAGATTGGACATGATAATGCGGAGAAACTTCTCCCCCACCCCAAATCTTAAACAACAAGAAATGTCACAGTAAGTGACAAATGCCCCCGAAGTGACCTGTAAGTGTGACCTTGACCGTGGAGCAATATGAAACCAACAGATATATTTTAAAAAATAAATAAAATCAAACAATAAAATAAAATAAAATTTAAAAAAAAGTTTTAAAAAAAAAGAAAGTTAATTTTTTTTTTTTTTTTTAAATATTTTTATTTTTTTTTACCTTTTTTTTAAATTTATTTTATTTATTTTTATTGTTTGTTTGATTTTAAAATCTTTTATTATATCGTCGTCTTGTGGTGAGCAATTGTGCGAAGTTATTTGAAAATCCGTCCATTATTGTCAGAGTTATGAAGCGGACACGATTGTACAAGCGAACGGACAGACAGTGCGATTACTACATGCCACCCTTCGGGGGCATAAAAAGTATATTTTGGAGAAATAAGGTCACATTGACCTACTTTTCAGGGTATGGTCATTGGGTAATGGGAGCAAGGTGCTGTTAAAGTTTGATGAAGATCGGACATGGTGTTGCCGAGATATAGCAAAAACTTTATTCCGCACCCCCACCCCCCACCCCCCCTCTCTAAAATTTAAAACAAAAAGGTATATTTTGGAGAAAGTAGGTCACAGTGACCTACTTTCAGGGTATGGTCAGTGGTAATAGGAGTAAGGTGCTGTTAAAGTTTTGATAAAGATCCGACATGGTAATGTGAAGATATAACAACAACTTTATTCCCCCCCCCCCCCCCCCCCAATCCGAAACTTAGCTAAAAAGGTATATTTTGGAGAAAATAGGTCACAGTGACCTAGTTTTCAGGGTATGGTCAGTAGTTAATGGGAGTAAGGTGCTGTTAAAGTTTGATGAAGATCGGACATGGTTATGCAGAGATATAACAACTTTATTTTTCCCCCCTCCGAAACAAACAAAAGGTATATTTTGGAGAAAGTAGGTCACTGTGGTCACAGTGACCTAGTTTTCAGGATATGGTCAGTGGTTAATGGGAGTAAGGTGCTGTTAAAGTTTGATGAAGCTCGGACATGGTAATGCGGAGATATAACAAAAACTTTATTTTCCCCACCACCGAAACTTAAACAAAAAGGTATATTTTGGAGAAAGTAGGTCACAGTGACCTAGTTTTCAGGGTATGGTCAGTGGTTAATGGGAGTAAGGTGCTGTTAAAGTTTGATGAAGATCGTCATGGTAATGCGGAGATATAACAAAAACTTTATTCCCACCCACCCCCCTCCGAAACTTAAACAAAAAGGTATATTTTGGAGAAAGTAGGTCACAATGACCTAGTTTTCAGGATATGGTCAGTGGTTAATGGGAGTAAGGTGCTGTTAAAGTTTGATGAAAATCTGACATGGTATTGCGGATATAACAAAAACTTTATTTCCTCGCACCCCCCCCCCCCCCCCCCCACCCCCTCTGCCGAAACTTAAAAAAGGTATATTTCGGAGAAAGTAGGTCACAGTGACCTAGTTTGCAGGTTATGGTCAGTGGTTAATGAGAGTAAGATGCTGTTAAAGTTTGATGAAAATCGGACATGGTAATGCGGAGATATAACAAAAACTTTATTTCCTCCCCCACGCCCCACCCCACCGCCGAAACAAACAAAAAGGTATATTTTGGAGAAAGTAGGTCACAGTGACCTAGTTTTCCGGTTATGGTCAGTGGTTAATGGGAGTAAGATGCTGTTAAGGTTTGATGAAGATCAGACATGGTAATGCGGAGAAATATAGAAACAAGAAATCCGTGGATTCACATGTCTCGCCTAACGGGGGCTAGACTTAAAAATAAAAAGGTCAATGATGCTTAAATGAAAGTTTGTAAACATTTTAGTAACTAAAAACAATCGAGTTTGCTGTTTGCTGAGATGACATTTAAGTGCATTTGTTTAAAAACAAAATGGCATTCTATTAAAAACAAGAGGCCCAAGAGGGTCTGTGAACGCTCTACTGGCTGTTATACCATTGATGAATCGAGTCGTACTACATGGTGTCTAGAGTGTACACAAGGTTTTTCAAGTATTTGACCTAGTGACCTAGTTTTTGACCCCATGGGACCCATTTTCGAACTTGACCAAAATATAATTAAGACATTTCGACAAAGTTTCATCAAGATCGGGTCAGAAATATGGCCTCTAGAGTGTACTAGTGACCTAGTTTTTGACCCTGTGTGACCCATTTTCGAACTTTAGCAAGCTATAATTGAGACAAATATTCTGACAAAATTGCATCAAGATCGGGTCAAAAATATGGCCTCTAGAGTGTACACACGGTTTTTCCAAAGTTTGACCTAGTGACCTAGTTTTTAACACCATGTGACCCATTTTTGAACTTGACCAAGATATAATTAAGACAAACATTTTGACAAAGAGTGTACACAAGGTTTTTCCAATATTTGACCTAGTGACCTAGTTTTTAACCCCATGTGACCCATTTTCAAACTTGACCAAGATATAATTAAGACAAACATTCTGACAAAGTTGCATCAAGCTTGGGTCAAAAATATGGCCTCTAGAGTGTATACAAGGTTTTCCCAATATTTGACCTAGTGACCTAGTTTTTAACTTCATGTGACCCATTTCCAAACTTGATCAAGATATAATTAAGATAAACAATTTGACAAAATTTCATCAAGATTGGGTAACAAATATGACCTCTCGAGTGTACACAAGTTTGTTCAAGTATTTGACCTAGTGACCTAGTTTTTGACCCCACATGACCCATTTTTGAACTTGACCGAGATTTCATTGAGACAAACATTCTGACAAAGTTTCATCAAGATCAGGTCAAAAATATGGCCTCTAGAGTGTACACACGGTTTTTCCAAAGTTTGACCTAGTGACCTAGTTTTTAACACCATGTGACCCATTTTTGAACTTGACCAAGATATAATTAAGACAAACATTTTGACAAAGTTTCATGAAGATTGGGTCAGAAATACGGCTTCTAGAGTGTACACAAGGTTTTTCAAGTATTTGACCTAGTGACCTAGTTTTTAACCCCATGTGACCCATTTTCAAACTTGACCAATATATAATTAAGACAAACATTCTGACAAAGTTGCATCAAGCTCGGGTCAAAAATATGGCCTTTAGAGTGTACACAAGGTTTTTCCAATATTTGACCTAGTGACCTAGTTTTTGACCCCACATGACCCATTTTCGAACTTGACCGAGATTTCATTGAGACAAACATTCTGACAAAGTTTCATGATGATTGCATCAGAAATGTGGCCTCTAGAGTGTACACAAGCAAAAGTTAACGGACGACGGACGACGGAAGACGGACAACACACCATCCCATAAGCTCTGCTGGCCCTTGGCCAGTAGAGCTAACAAGAGGCCCAAGAGGACCTGTGGATGCTCTACTGGCTAAAACGGCTCTTATATCAAGAGTTGTCGACATAAAATTCCCATCAGTAGTTTTTTTTAAAACATTGCAAAAACAACAGGGATAGGATGGCCTAAGATCGCTCACCTGGTAATCATGGGCAATAAGTCTGCTGTGTCTAGTCTGGCATGGGCATTTTTTAATTTGTCCCACTTTCTTCTATGAATGAAATTTCATAACAAGAGGCCCAAGAGGGCTTGTGGACACTCTACTGGCTAACATGGCTCTTATAACATCAATGAAGCGAGTGACTGCAAATTATGTTTTATTGGAAGTTTCGGGCAAAAAACAGCTTTTTGACTAAATCAAGGGCCATAACTAAAGAATCTGGTAAAGCTTGGTAAAGATCAGATGAAAAATAAAGGCCCTACCGTATTAACGAGGCAAAATATAGCATTTTTAACGAAATCAAGAGCCATGACTCCTCTGTTACTGGTCCGACTGGTCCAACATAGAGCTAAAAAAAATTCAGAAAACAAATTCAGAAAAAAAATTATAAAAAATAAAAAATTTAAAAAAAATAAAAATAAAAAAAAAAGAAGAAAAAAAAAAGAAGAAAAAAAATTAAAAGAAAACCATAAAATCTGCTAAAGTTTGACTAAGATCAGATGCAAAATAATACATGAGAGCTCTGTGCAATGTGGTTCCACAGAAAACATTTTTTTTCAGTTTTTGCCTGTACAAGCCTAAGTAAAACTGTGACCCCCAGGGTGGGGCCAAATGTGACAAATGGGTTACCATTTGAACAAACTTGGTAGAAGACCATAAGCTTATAGCAAATGCAAAATATTAAACCTCTGGCTCTTGCAGTTTCAGAGAAGAAGATTTTTTAAGTTTTTCCCTATACATGTCTATGTAAAACATGTGACCCTTGGGGCGGGGTCAAATGTGACCCGAGGGTCACCATTTGAACAAACTTGGTAGAGGACCATAAGCTTATAGCAAATGCAAAATATTAAATCTCTGGCTCTTGCAGTTTCGGAGAAGGAAGATTTTTAAAGTTTTTCCCTAAACATGTCTATGTAAAACATGTGACCCTTGGGGCGGGGCCAAATGTGACCCCAGGGTCACCATTTGAACAAAGTTGGTAAAGGACCATAAGCTTATAATAAATGTAAAATATCAAACCTCTGGCTCTTGTAGATTCCGAAAAGAAGATTTTTAAAAAAAAAATCCTATATAAGTCTATGTAAAACTGTGACCCTCGGGGCCGGGACAAATTTGACCCCAGGGTCACCATTTGAACAAACTTAGTAGAGGACCATAAGTTGATGCTACATATAATACATGAGAGCTCTGTGCCATGTGGTTCCAGAGAAGATTTTTTTTTTCAGTTTTTCCTATACAAGCCTATGTAAAACTGTGACCACCGGGGTGGGGCCAAATGTGACCCCTGGGTCACCATTTGAACAAACTTGGTAGAGGACCACAAGCTTATAGCAAATGCAAAATATTAAACCTCTGGCTCTTGCAGTTTCAGAGAAGAAGATTTTTTAAGTTTTTCCCTATACATGTCTATGTAAAACATGTGACCCTTGGGGCGGGGTCAAATGTGACCCCAGGGTCACCATTTGAACAAACTTGGTAAAGGACCATATGCTTATAGTAAATGCAAAATATCAAACCTCTGGCTGTTGTAGTTTCCGAGAAGAAGATTTTTTAAAAATAAATCCTATATAAGTCTATGTAAAACTGTGACCCCCGGGGCGGGGACAAATTTGACCCCAGGGTCACCATTTGAACAAACTTAGTAGAGGACCATAAGCTGATGCTACATGTAATACATGAGAGCTCTGTGCCTTGTGGTTTCAGAGAAGAAGATTTTTTAAAGTTTTTTCCTATATGTCTATATGAAAAACATGCAAAACCTCAATATACAAACTTTGGAGCCCCGGGGCACGGCCATTTTTGACCCCGGGGACTTTATTTGAACAATCTTGATAGTCTAGGCGTTGAGGATCATTTTAAAAGAAAAACTGTTGAAATCTGTCCAGCGGTTCTGGAGAAGAAGATTTTTTAAGGTTTCGACCATATATGGTAATGGCAGCCATCTTGGATGTAGCGCTGACCTAATTTTAACAAATCTAAAAAGCATTCATCTAAGGATCATCCATGTGAAGTTTGGTCAAAATTAGTCAAGCGGTTTCTGAGGAGAAGTCGTTTGAAGAAAAGTTAACAGACGACAGACAGACGGACGACGGACGACAGACAACACACCATCCCATAAGCTCTGCTGGCCGTTGGCCAGTAGAGCTAAAAATGGGGGGGGGGGGGGGGGGGGGGGGGGGGGGGGGGTTGGGGATGGGGGTGTATATTAACATTCTAAACAAATATGGTAAAGATCAGACAAGAGGTCAATGACCTTGAAGCTCTACTGATTGATTTTGATTTCAGGAAGTAGTCGCTACAGACTTGTTTTTTGAAAATCTATTTTTAACCGTGGCGGCCATCTTGAATTTCAGGCCGACCTGAAATTTTGCTAAGATCAATAAGACATTAAGAGCAACATTCCTGTAAAGTTTCAAAGAAGTAGTCGCTACAAGTTTTCATTATATAACTCTATGTAAACAAAGCAGCCATGTTTAAGGTCAAATCAAAACGATTTTCGACAAGGACCAACATCATGTCATACTGATCATTTTAGAAAAAGTCCCATATCAATATCTCTTATTGTTTTTGGGAAGTAGTCGCTACAAATTTATTTATTTTAAATCTATTTTTAGCTGTGGCGGCCATCTTGAATTTCCAGCCGACCTGAAATTTTGATAGGATCAATTAGACATCAAGAGCAACATTCCTGTAAAGTTTCATGACAATCCGCCAAGTAGTTTCAGAGGAGTAGTCGCTACAAGTTTTTACTATATAACTCTATGTAAACAAAGATGGCCGCTGGCAGCCATGTTTAACGTTGAATCAAAACGATTTTTGTCTAGGATCAACATCATGTAATGCTGATCATTTTAGAAAAAGTCCCATATCAATATCACTTATAGTTTTCAAGAAGTAGACGCTACAAACTTATTTTTTAAAAATCTATTTTTAGCTGTGACGGCCATCTTGAATTTCCGGTCGACCTGAAATTTTTCTAGGATCAATTAGACATCAAGAGCAACATTCCTGTAAAGTTTCATGACAATCCGTCAAGTAGTTTCAGAGAAGTAGTCGCTACAAGTTTTTACTATATAACTCTATGTAAACAAAGATGGCCGCTGGCAGCCATGTTTAACGTTGAATCAAAACGATTTTTGACTAGGATCAACATCATGTCATGCTGATCATTTTAGAAAAAGTCCCATATCAATATCACTTATAGTTTTCAAGAAGAAGTCGCTACAAACTTGTATTTTAAAACTCTATTTTTAGCTTTGGCGGCCATCTTGGATTTCACATCAACATGAATTTTTGCTAGGATCAACTAGACTTTATGGGCAACATTTCTGTAAAGTTTCATGAATATCCATCCAGTAGTTTCAGCTGTGAAGTCGCTACAAATAAAAGTTTACGGACAGACAGACGGACAGACGGACAGACGGACGACGGACACCGCACCACGGCATAAGCTCCGCTGATCTCTGATCAGTTGAGCTAATAAAAAATGAAGTAACTACAGATTTAACAAAGGAAAATACAATATAGCATTTTTCACAAATCAAGGCCATAGTCGTTACTAACTAGATCTAGCTGGTTTTCGAACTTGTTCAAAACTTCAATGATATACCATGCTTTGCACAACTAGACATCATACTGAGGCTTCCTGTCAAATTTTGTAGAAATCCAACAAGCCGTTTAGGAGGAGTAGCGCCGACAAGAAATTTAAAGTAAAAATGTCAAAGTGCCATAACTCCGTCATAAATCAGCAAACTGTAACAAAAGCGCAATATGCACAACTAGACATCTTACCCATTCCTCCCTCCAACTTTCCTTGAAATCCAACAAGGCGTTTAGGAGGAGTACCGCTGATAAGAAATTAAATAAACAATGTCAAGGTGCCGTAACTCCATTAACAAGAGGTCAATAACGTTGAAGCTCTACCGATAGATTTTTGATAGCTAGATCAGGAAGTTTCATGAAACTCCATCAAGTAGTTCAGAGGAGTAGTCGCTACAAGTTTTCATTATATAACTCTATGTAAACAAAGATGGCTGCTGGTGGCCATGTTTAACAGAGTTCTCAATAGACGCGTACACACTCGTTTTGACGCATGGAATTTCAATTTGACCCATTTCTGACGCATCTTATTTACGACCTGTGCGTTTTTATGACGCGCGTGTATTTGCTTCCAAGCATCAATCCAATACCTATTTACATCACAGCTGCATAAACAGTGATTGACACCTTGCCTGACGATCTTGATCGCCTCTCGACCAATCAAATTCGCTGCTGTCGCATCTTGGGGGAAATAACCTGTCTGTAAATGGTGTCACTGTGTAATCTAATCGCTGCTATTGTGTTGATAATTTAATGATTATCTTTGAAGTTTATGATGCTTTCCGCGGGTGAAGACTATTATGACTTGATTGGATTAACTGTTTAATTGATTGCTGCCGGCTTCTGATTGTTAATTAAATAGAATTGCGATTAAACAGAAGCTAGCGGTCAAACGTGTGAACAGGTAAAATCGGCAAAAATAAAATTGACTTTATTTGTGTTTGTTTATTTGTGTTGTTGTTCGTTAATTTTGTTTTACGCACGTTTTAAAGAATAAAGAAATACAGTTTTAATGAGGATAATTTAAATATTTATAAATCGGCGAAAAATGTACATAAAAAGAGCGTTTTTTAACCTGGGTTGGCATTCAGTCAAAACTTACCGGACATTACGCATTGTGATATTTTGCGATTACGGACATTGTTTGTGCTATCGAGTAACGGACTTTATTAATGTATGTTAAATTCACAAATAAATGGCGCAAAGAAGTATATTTTCGTCTATTATATAATATTATAGAGTGTACTATACTACAGAATTATTTTTTGAAATAAATGAAATTAATAAAATGAGAATAGATTTCTTGAGAATTAAACATACATTAAAGATACACTGTCCTTTGTTTTCTTGTTTAATGTTCCAAATATACATACATACAATTGGTGCAAACAGAGATTGTGTTATAATAACACCAATAACTTATATTAACAAATGTGGACCCCAATTTATAAAACATCCTAAAATATCTTTGACATAATGACACATTATTGTAAAATGGAATAGTAGTTTTTTAAGTTCAAATGTATATATATTCTTGCACACCTTTCTTTGTAATACAATATTTACAGAATTCACTACAATTAAAGTTATTAAAGGATGTTTTATAAAACGGCGTTTCGATTTGTTCGATTTGTATTTGACTCCTGCTTTTTCAATTTTGACCCTTGAGATTTTTGAGTCAAGGGTCATATGACTCTTCACTTTTAAAGTCTATTGAGAACCCTGTTTAACGTCAAATCAAAATAATTTTTGACAACGATCAACATCATGTCATACTGATCATTTTAGAAAAAGTCCCATATCAATATCACTTATAGTTTTCAAGAAGTAGTCGCTATAAACTTGCATTTTGAATATCTATTTTTAGCCATGGCGGCCATCTTGAATTTCCGATCAACCTGAAATGTTGCTAGGACCATTTAGACATCAACAGCAACATTCCTGTGAAGTTTCATTGAAATCCGTCGAGTAGTTTCAGAGCAGTAGACGCTACAAGTTTTTACTAAATAACTCTATGTAAACAAAGCCATTTTTAACGTCAAATCAAAAAAAAATCGACAATGACCAACATCATGTCATGCTGATCATTTAAAAAAAAGTCCCATATCAATATCACTTAGAGTTTTCAAAAAGTTGTCGCTACAAACTTGTTTTTTAAAAATCTATTTTTAGATTTAGCGGCCATCTTGGATTTCACATCAACATGAATTTTTGCTAGGATCAACTAGACTTCATGGGCAAGTTTCATGAAAATCCATTCAGTAGTTTCAGAGGAGTAGTCGCTACAAAAAAAGTTTACGGACGGACAGACGGACGACGGACACCGCACCATGGCATAAACTCTGCCTAATCAGTAGAGCTAAAAATCAACGAACCGGAAAAAAAATTGCAATAGGCACAGCAATGCTTCCTGCTAACACGATGTCAAAACACAAATTAAAACAAAACAATAATGAAATAAGAAAATGTTAAATAATAAAAAAAACTAAAACAAGAGGTCAATGACCTTGAAGCTCTACTGATTTATTTTGATTTCAGGAAGTAGTCGCTACAGACTTGTTTTTTGAAAATCTATTTTTAACCGTGGCGGCCATCTTGAATTTCCGGCCGACCTGAAATTTTGCTAAGAGCAATAAGACATTAAGAGCAACATTCCTGTGAATTTTCATGAAAATCCGTCAAGTAGTTTCAAAGAAGTAGTCGCTACAAGTTTTCATTATATAACTGTATGTAAACAAAGCAGCCATGTTTAAGGTCAAATCAAAACGATTTTCGACAAGGACCAACATCATGTCATACTGATCATTTTAGAAAAAGTCCCATATCAATATCTCTTATTGTTTTGAAGAAGTAGTCGCTACAAACTTTTTTATTTTAAATCTATTTTTAGCTGTGGCGGCCATCTTGAATTTCCGGCCGACCTGAAATTTTTCTAGGATCAACTAGACATCAAGAGCAACATTCCTGTGAAGTTTCATGAACATCCGTCAAGTAGTTTCAGAGGAGTAGTCGCTACAAGTTTTTACTATATAACTCTATGTAACCAAAGATGGCCACTGGCAGCCATGTTTAACGTCGAATCAAAATATTTTTCCACAAGGATCTACATCATGTCATGCTGATCATTTTAGAAAAAGTCCCATATCAATATCACTTATAGTTTTCAAGAAGTAGTCGCTACAAACTTATTTTTAAAAATCTATTTTTAGCTGTGACGGCCATCTTGAATTTCCGGCCGACCTGAAATTTTGATAGGATCAATTAGACATCAAGAGCAACATTCCTGTAAAGTTTCATGACAATCCGCCAAGTAGTTTCAGAGGAGTAGTCGCTACAAGTTTTTACTATATAACTCTATGTAAACAAAGATGGCCGCTGGCAGCCATGTTTAATGTTGAATCAAAACGATTTTTGACTAGGATCAACATCATGTAATGCTGATCATTTTAGAAAAAGTCCCATATCAATATCACTTATAGTTTTCAAGAAGTAGTCGCTACAAACTTATATTTTAAAAATCTATTTTTAGCTGTGACGGCCATCTTGAATTTCCGGCCGACCTGAAATTTTTCTAGGATCAATTAGACATCAAGAGCAACATTCCTGTGAAGTTTCATGACAATCCGCCAAGTAGTTTCAGAGAAGAAGTCGCTACAAGTTTTTACTATATAACTCTATGTAAACAAAGATGGCCGCTGGCAGCCATGTTTAACGTTGAATCAAAACGATTTTTGACTAGGATCAACATCATGTCATGCTGATCATTTTAGAAAAAGTCCCATATCAATATCACTTATAGTTTTCAAGAAGAAGTCGCTACAAACTTGTATTTTAAAACTCTATTTTTAGCTTTGGCGGCCATCTTGGATTTCACATCAACATGAATTTTTGCTAGGATCAACTAGACTTTATGGGCAACATTTCTGTAAAGTTTCATGAATATCCATCCAGTAGTTTCAGCTGTGAAGTCGCTACAAATAAAAGTTTACGGACAGACAGACAGACGGACAGACGGACAGACGGACAGACGGACGACGGACGCCGCACCACGGCATAAGCTCCGCTGATCTCTGATCAGTTGAGCTAAAAAACCAAGAGGTCAATGACCTTGAAGCTCTACTGATTGATTTTGATTTCAGGAAGTAGTCACTACAGACTTGTTTTTTGAAAAATTATTTTTAGCCGTGGCGGCCATCTTGAATTTCCGGCCGACCTGAAATTTTGCTAGGATCAATTAGACATCAAGAGCAACATTCCTGTGAAGTTTCATGAAAATCCGTCAAGTAGTTTCAGAGGAGTAGTCGCTACAAGTTTTCATTATATAACTCTATGTAAACAAAGATGGCCGCTGACAGCCATGTTTAACGTCGAATCAAAATAATGTTTGACTCTGATAACCATCATGTCATGCTGATCATTTTACAAAAAGTTCCATATCAATATCACTTATAGTTTTCAAGATGTAGTCGCTACAAACTTCTTTTTTAAAAAATCTAATTTTAGCTGTGGCGGCCATCTTGAATTTCTGGCCGATCTGAAATTTTGCTAGGATCAATTAAACATTAAGAGCAACACTCCTGTAAAGTTTCATGAAAATCTGCCAAGTAGTTTCAAAGGATTAGTCGCTACAAGTTTTTACTATATAACTCTATGTAAACAAAGATGGCTGCTGGCAGCCATGTTTAACGTTGAATCAAAACAATTTTTGACAAGGACCAACATCATGTCATGCTGATCATTTTACAAAAAGGCCAATATCAATATCACTTATAGTTTTCAAGTAGTAGTCGCTACAAACTTGTATTTTGAAAATCTATTTTTTGCCATGGCAGCCATCTTGAATTTCCGGGCGACCTGAAATTTTGCTAGGATCAATTAGACATCAAGAGCAACATTCCTGTGAAGTTTCATGAAAATCCGTCAAGTAGTTTCAGAGAAGTAGTCGCTACAAGTTTTCATCATATAACTCGATGTAAACAAAGATGGCCACTGGCAGCCATGTTTAATGTCGAATCAAAATAATGTTTGACTCTTATAACCATCATGTCATGCTGATCATTTTACAAAAAGTCCCATATCAATATCACTTATAGTTTTCAAGACGTAGTCGCTACAAACTTCTTTTTTAAAAATCTATTTTTAGCTGTGGCGGCCATCTTGAATTTCTGGCCAATCTGTAATTTTTCTAGGATCAACTAGACATCAAGAGCAATATTCCTGTAAAGTTTCATGAAAATCTGTCTAGTAGTTTCAAAGGAGTAGTCGCTACAAGTTTTTACTATATAACTGTATGTAAATAAAGATGGCCGCTGGCAGCCATGTTTAACGTCAAATCAAAACGATTTTCGACAAGGACCAACATCATGTCATACTGATCATTTTAGAAAAAGTCCCATATCAATATCTCTTATTGTTTTGAAGAAGTAGTCGCTACAAACTTATTTATTTTAAATCTATTTTTAGCTGTGGCATCCATCTTGAATTTCCGGCCGACCTGAAATTTTTCTAGGATCAACTAGACATCAAGAGTAACATTCCTGTGAAGTTTCATGAACATCCGTCAAGTAGTTTCAGAGGAGTAGTCGCTACAAGTTTTTACTATATAACTCTATGTAACCAAAGATGGCCACTGGCAACCATGTTTAACGTCGAATCAAAATAATTTTCCACAAGGATCAAAATCATGTCATGCTGATCATTTTAGAAAAAGTCCCATATCAATATCACTTATAGTTTTCAAGAAGTAGTCGCTACAAACTTATTTTTTAAAAATCTATTTTTAGCTGTGACGGCCATCTTGAATTTCCGGTCGACCTGAAATTTTTCTAGGATCAATTAGACATCAAGAGCAACATTCCTGTAAAGTTTCATGACAATCCGCCAAGTAGATTCAGAGGAGCAGTCGCTACAAGTTTTTACTATATAACTCTATGTAAACAAAGATGGCCGCTGGCAGCCATGTTTAACGTTGAATCAAAACGATTTTTGACAAGGATCAACATCATGTCATGCTGATCATTTTAGAAAAAGTCCCATATCAATATCACTTATAGTTTTCAAGAAGTAGTCGCTACAAACTTGTATTTTAAAACTCTATTTTTAGCTTTGGCGGCCATCTTGGATTTCACATCAACATGAATTTTTGCTAGGATCAACTAGACTTGATGGGCAACATTTCTGTAAAGTTTCATGAATATCCATCCACACCAAGAGCAACATTCCTGTAAGGTTTCATGAAAATCCGCCAAGTAGTTTCAGAGGAGTAGTCGCTACAAGTTTTTACTATATAACTCTATGTAAACAAAGATGGCCACTGGCAGCCATGTTTAACATCGAATCAAAACGATTTTTGTCAAGGACCAACATCATGTCATGCTGATCATTTTAGAAAAAGTTCCATATCAATATCACTTATAGTTTTCAAGAAGTAGTCGCTACAAACTTGTATTATAAAAATCTATTTTTAGCTTTGGCGGCCATCTTGGATTTCACATCAACATGAATTTTTGCTAGGATCAACTAGACTTCATGGGCAACATTTCTGTAAAGTTTCATGAATATCCATTAAGCGGTTTCAGAGGAGTAGTCGCTACAAATAAAAGTTTACGGACAGACAGACAGACAGACAGACGGACGGAAGGACGGACGACGGATGCCGCACCACGGCATAAGCTCTGCTGATCTCTGATCAGTCGAGCTAAAAAACGTCTAAAAATGACAGCAACTGTATGAAAAAACTGTGACCCCCAGGGTGGGGCCAAATGTGACCAATGGGTCACCATTTGAACAAACTTGGTAGAAGACCATAAGCTTATAGCAAATGCAAAATAGTAAACCTCTGGCTCTTGCAGTTCCAGTGAAGAAGATTTTTTTCAGTTTTTCCCTATACATGTCTATGTAAAACATGTGACCCTTGGGGCGGGGCCAAATGTGACCAATGGGTCACCATTTGAACAAACTTGGTAAAGGACCATAAGCTTATAACAAATGTAAAATATCAAACCTCTGCCTCTTGTAGTTTCCGAGAAGATTTTTAAAAAAAAAATCCTATACATGTCTATGTAAAACTGTGACCTTCGGGGCGGGGACAAATTTGACCCTAGGGTCACCATTTGAACAAACTTAGCAGAGGACCATAAGCTGATGCTACATGTAATACATGAGAGCTCTGTGAAATGTGGTTCCAGAGAAGAAGATTTTTTTCAGTTTTTCCTATACAAGCCTATGTAAAACTGTGACCCCCGGGGTGGGGCCAAATGTGACCCCTGGGTCACCATTTGAACAAACTTGTTAGAGGACCACAAGCTTATAGCAAATGCAAAATATTAAACCTCTGGCTCTTGCAGTTTCAGAGAAGAAGATTTTTAAGTTTTTCCCTATACATGTCTATGTAAAACATGTGACCCTTGGGGCGGGGCCAAATGTGACCCGAGGGACACCATTTGAACAAACTTGGTAAAGGACCATAAGCTTATAGTAAATGCAAAATATCAAACCTCTGGCTATTGTAGTTTCCGAGAAGAAGATTTTTTTAAAAAAAATCCTATATACGTCTATGTAAAACTGTGACCCCTGGGGTGGGGACAAATTTGACCCCAGGGTCACCATTTGAACAAACTTTGTAGAGGACCATAAGCTGATGCTACATGTAATACATGAGAGCTCTGTGCCTTGTGGTTTCAGAGAAGAAGATTTTTTAAAGTTTTTTCCTATATCTCTATATGAAAAACATGCAAAACCTCAATATGCAAACTTTGGACCCCCGGGGCACGGCCATTTTTGACCCTGGGGACTTTCTTTGAACAAACTTGATAGTCTAGGCATTGGCGATCATTTTAAAAGAAAAACTGTTGAAATCTGTTCAGCGGTTCTGGAGAAGAAGATTTTTTAAGGTTTCGACTATATATGGTAATGGCAGCCATTTTGGATGTAGCGCTGACCTAATTTTAACAAATCTAAAAAGCATTCATCTAAGGATCATCCATGTGAAGTTTGGTCAAAATTAGCCAAGCGGTTTCTGAGGAGAAGTCGTTTGAAGAAAAGTTAACGGACGACAGAAAGACGACAGACGACAGACAGACGACGGACGACAGACAACACACCATCCCATAAGCTCTGCTGGCCCCTGGCCGGTAGAGCTAAAAATGGCAGCTCCCATATTCGTTTTACAGGGATGAGAATGAGAAATTTCATTTTCAGAGGAAAATAGCCGGGGTCCAGGTGCAGGGCGGAGCCCTGCTCAGGGGGTTCAGGGGGGCGAAGCGAAGCCCCCCTGAAGCCAGAGCATTTTTAGCATTACAAACCTTCTAGATTGCACTAAAATGTGCTTTGCACTCAGTCTTTAGCAATGTTTTTAGTCAATGCAGTTATCTACAAAAAAGCCATAGAACAGTCATCAAAGTTCACACATCTGTCTTGTCATGACCATTTGCCTAAATGTACTACTGACATGTGTGTACACCATGTATTGTGTGTCTATTGAGAAAGCTTTCTTTTCTTTGCCAATGCCTCTGTTTTATTTTGCAAGTAATTTCTAGTATTTTTGTTTTCAAAATACTGACAAGCTTTGAAGTAAACAAACTACCTTCATTTCTTCTTTTTTTTCTTCAAATGACCAGATATTATCCCAAAATTGCTATTTATTTTATTTATTAAGTCACAAACTTAAATCAAATGATAATCAAAACAATTATACTTACTTACGCAAAACAAACAAACTCTTGTGTCATGATGAGAACATCGCATCTTTCATTTCCGTCTTGAACAATACACGTAAGGCGATACACAAACTACCAATATTAACAAACTTTCCAGTTCAACTGCTTTAAGTTACATTCACCCATCCCAATTATCTCCCAATTACTGATTAATCCACAACAACCCGACATAATCCAATCAACTCGTAATAATTGCAATTTGTTGTCAACAACCAACTCATCACACAGCGTGTTATCGCAACTTCTGCATACTGCATAGATCAGTCACGTGTTACTTGTGTGTATTGTTTGACGCGAGTTTATGAAATTTGTGTACGGTGCGCATAAGGGTTTTTAAAGGCGTTGTTTGCCTTCAGATCAAAGCACCGCGCTCTGGTTTTTAAGCATAGCGGCGCAGTTTAGGCACCGCGGGACTATAGCGACTCCCCAATCGGAACAGGTGTATTACGTGCGGTGAAAGAACAGATTTTGCATCCTTACCACCCCCACTAAATATTTTCTCACCGGATTTAGACTTTTCAGAAAATTGACCCCTGGGGCTATAAAATCCGCGGATTTCCGCGGATCCGAGGAAAATTCTCATCCCTGGTTTTAGAACAACCTTTAAATTGTCATATCTTTTTTGTTTATCATCCGATTTTGATAATTTTTTCACCTTTTTCCAAGTTTTTCAGAACTCTCAATAATAGAGCTTGATTGGCTGTGTCGCTACATTCCCTTTAATTTAATTAATTTCATGAACAGCGGGTTATGCATGTTGTAGTAGAGACGGGACGTGACGTCTAATCTTGGTACATACCACTTCCTGCATTTTGCTGTACTCTCCCTGCTTGTAGAGGATGAAGATCTGGTTCTCCTTTATTTTCAGGTCCTCCTTGAGACTAGGGTGTTTCAGAGACCAGTAACACAGGTTCAGGGCGAACTCCTCGCAATTCTCTTTCATCATTATCTCTATACGCAACTTCAGGATGTCAGGGTCTTCCTTTTGTATGTACTCTAGACCTGCAGGGGTGTGATAGTAATTAAACTTTATAACATTAATGGTGTTTAACAGCACTTTGATTTCAAATGCATAATCAAGGAATCTTAGTCCCTACTGTGATGAGCGCGACCTAGTCAGGCGCAGCTTACCAACTCTTAATTAGAAAGCGTGCATAGCTTGCCATATAGCTGTTATAACATAACCAGTACACAGCTTCAGCAAATCATATATACATTCAAGTCAGAAGATAGAAATATTGCCCTAAATAATATGGGAGGATTTTTTTGTACTGATGATCATTTTTTTTGTTTTCACAAACTCATGTCAATGGATTAGGTCTAAGTACTCCTTTTATGTTTGTATTGATATAAGATGTATTAGAGTCAGTCAAATAACGAAAATATAATACAGCTTGAACACAATTCTTACCCTGCTTTCATTTCATATTTTATGGGATATGGGCTATTCGATTAAAACATACCCGGGACCCCAGGTAGGCAATTTAATAAACATCTATGGATGAACCCTGTTTTCCGAAATCTGATTCTTCAAACTCAATTTTTGCATCTATGGGTGGGTGTTCAATTTCAAAAGTGCCTTCCTGGGGTCCCATGTATGTTTTAATGGAAAAGCCCTATCACAATTTAGGTTTCATGGATTATCAGAGCCATATTACTGATATCCATCTTTAGATAATAGTGGTATAAGGAAGCCCATGCTCAATTTTTGTGGAGATAGGACAAGACATGTAAGCGCCATCAACCTGTAAACACAGCATATATGCAAACTCGAAGTGGAGAGTGACGCCAACATCTGGGTGATAACGCAAGCTCTCTTATACTTCAAATAGTCAAGCTAAGAATGATATAATTAGAAAGGCAAGTTGATTATTAATTATAACTGATTTACTGGTAGATGCGTAGTTCAACTTACTGAAAAGCTAAGTACATAATAAACGGATATTCTGAAAAAATTACATACTATTTCCAAATTGATCTGTCTTTCAACCAAAATGTAAGAAGTATGATTCTTACCACCCTCAATGTCATCCTCCTCGCCAGACATGATTTGGGACAGTAAGGGGTGTGTCCAGTGACTCTCCATCAGTTCTAGTATGAGTTCAAACCGCTTGAATCCGAGTTCAGTAAGTATCTCGTGTACATTTTCCACAGTGGCACAGAAATTTTTCTTTATCTTGTTGTCCTCTTCCAACTGTGACCACTGGATGTTGAGCACAGTCCTTGCACACATTCTGTATAAAACCACATAAAATAACCAACTATATGTCTCAAATAACCAAGGTAAAAGTCAAAAATGTAGGTCAAGATAAACAAGAGGTGCGAGGGGGCCTTAGGACACTCTTCTGTGTATGAAGTCAGGGCCGTCGATCCGCCGATTTTGTGTCCGTTTACTACGACGCATTCCCCACTCCAAAAAGTATGTTTTTCCTCCATTTCAGACTCAAAATTCGCCATTGAATTTTTTTTAATTTTTTTTCTTTCTGATACGTAAAATATTGAGTACGAAATTTGTAGACCGTGTCCCGTTTCTTACTTAATCACTTTCATTTAAGGCGAATTTATTGTCGCAACGTCTATTTTTTTCAAATCTAACGGCAGTGTTATACCTATTGATGAAGTGTTGCAGAAAAATAAAAATGTCTTCAGCTGTTATACAATGTAGTCTGTTTTTTATTACTTAAACATAACACTAAACTGTATTTAATACAAATAAAACATGTAGACTATTTAAAACAATGATTATAATCAAAATTATGGCCACAAAATAATTCCCCCTTTCCTGTAAAAGCGCGCTAAAATTCCCCCACCCAAGGGTATGGCTCGCAGTCCCCCAAAACAGAGTGACGGCCCTGGAAGTTAAAGCTGTGGGGCTCTGCTATTTAACAACGTAATAGAGTAACCCAAAACTTGAATGTAAATTAAGGAAATGTTAATGTGAAAAGGTCTTTCACACTGAAAATGATATGCTGTCATGTAGATGTATCATAAGTTTGAATGAAGTTTGGACGGTCTATGGCTGTTATTGTGTATTAATTTAACACAGTATGTAGGAATGAATAAACAAGAGGGGTGTCTCGCCCACCGCATATGAAATATATTATTAAATTTGTGCTTAAATGATGTCCACTAAAGACTACACTTCATATGACCAAGTATCAAACAAATAAAAGCGAAGTTATCATATAAAGAAGTAGTAACTGAGGTTAAGTGGTTTAACCAGGGTGTAGTTGTGGGAAAGTAATGCAAAAATATGACCTTGACCTTGGTATTTTTGTCATTCAGTGATGTCCACCAATGCCAACAATACACATGACCATGTATCAAAGACATAAAGTCAGGCAATCCTAAAGTTAACTGAGGTTAAGTTACCTAACCAAGGTTGTTACCTAAGTAAGGTTAAGTTTGGGGTAAATAACGCAAAATATGACCTTGACCTTGGTATTTTTTGTCATCCAGCAATGTCCACCAATGCTAACTAGAGCTGTCGCCTTTTCAGGGTGACAAATATACCCCTACTACCAGTCACCCCCATTCCCCACCCTACTGTTTGAGTAAAGATTGAGTGAAAGGGGATTTTCATGATCAGGTAATAGTGGCCTCGACCTTTGACCTACTGACCTCAATATCAATAAGAGGCCATCTTTTCTTCACAGGCAGTCCACCTATTAAATTTCATGAGATTTGCTTCAGGGCGAGAGGAGTTATGGAGCGGACAAGATTTTTCATTATCTGGTCCCGGTACCTTTGACCTTTGATCTACTGACCTCAAAAGTAATAGGGGTCATCCTCCCACCACAGGCAATTCACCTATGAAGTTTCATGAGATTTGCTTCAGGAAGAGAGGAGTTATGCAGCGTACAAGGTTTTCCATTATCGGGTGCCGGTGAACGTGACCTTTGACCTACTGACCTCAAAATCAATAAGGGTCATCCTCTAACCACAGGCAGTTCGCCTATTAAGTTGCATGAGCTTTGCTTCGGGGGAAAAGAAGTTATGGAGCGGATAAGTTTTTCGTTATCGGATGCCTTGACCTTTAACCTACTGAATCAAAATCAGAAGCGGTTGTCCTCTCACCACAGGCAGTTCAACTATGAAGTTTCATGAGATTTGCTTCATGGGGAGAGGAGTTATGGAGCGGACAAAGTTTTTCATTATCGGGTCCCTGTGATCTTGACCTTTGATCTACTGACCTCAAAATCAATAGGGTTTGTCCTCTCACCACAGGCAGTTCAACTATAAAGTTTCATGAGGCGGACAGGAGTTATGGAATGGACAAGGTTTTTCATTATCGGGTCCCAGTGTCCTTGACCTTTCACCAACTAACGTCAAAATCAATAGGGGTCCTCCTCTCACCACAGGCAGTTCACCTATGAAAGTTCATGAGATTTCTTCAAGGTGAGCGGAGTTATGGTGCGGACAAGGTTTTTCATTATCGGGTCCCGGTGACCTTGAACTTTGACCTACTGAACTCAAAACCAATAGGGGTCATCCTATCACCACTGACGTTCACATATGAAGTTTCATGAGATTTGCTTCAGGGGGAGAGGAGTTATGGAGCGGACAATGTTACGTCTACAGACAGACAGACAGACAGACAGGGTGAAACCAGTATACCCCACTAAACACCGTTTAGCGTGGGTATAACAATACATATGACCAAGTATCAAAGACATAAAGTGAGACAATCACAAAGTTACCTGAGGTTAAGTTACCTAACCTTTAGGTTTGGGGAAAATAACGCAAAATATGACCTTGACCTTGGTAATTTTTGTATTCAGTGATGTTCGCCAATGCCAACAATACATATGATCAAATATCAAATAAAAGAAATTAAAGTTATCATAAAAAGTTACCTAACCAAACTGATGTTTAGGGTAAATAACGCAAAACGTGACCTTGACCTTGTTAATTTTTTGTCGTTCAGCGATGTCCACCAAAGCCAACCATGCATATGACCAAGCATCAAAGACATAAAGTTAGGCAATCACATAAAATTAACTGAGGTTAAGTTACCTAACCAAGGCTTAGTTTGGGGAAAATAAGCAAAATATGACCTTGACAACTTTTGTCGTTCAGTGATGTCCACCAATGCCAACAATACATATGACCAAGTATCAAACAAAAGAAAATGCGGCAAGCGCATACAATTATTAAGTTTTGTGAAAATAACGCAAAATATTACCTTGACCGTGGTAATTTTGGCATCACGTGATGTCCCTTGACCCAACAAAGCATGTGACAAATTTTTAAAAAAAATCGAGCAGCGGTTGTTATAGGCATTTCAAAGTGTGGCCGCCCCCGGAAAAGTGACTGCTATGTCTCGCTACCCACTCTGTTGGGCGAGACAATAAAATGGAGTTTTGCGTAATAAAAAAATTGAATTGTATACCCACCAACGAAACTACATTTTCCTAATCTATTTTTTGATGATTATATCACAGATTTTGTGCAAATGAAAAAAAAATATCATTTTTATTCTTTTTTTATCCTCCTCCCAACAATCAATAAACAAATACTGGCCTTTTCTACATGTAAAACGATTGTCAGTATTTATCAGTTGATTCTTACCTCAAATGTGTTTATGGCCTGCTGAGATTCTGAAGTGAATGTAAGCATGTATCTAACTGTGTATGGTACCATTACTGAAGATGATGTATTCATACAAGAATTAACAAGAGGTCAATGACCTTGAAGCTCTACTGGCAGGTTCTGAAAGCTATATCAGCATTCCTGTGAAGTTTCATGAAAATCTGTCAAGTAGTTTCAGAGTAGTCGTTACACGTTTTTATATATAACTCTATATAAACAAAGATGGCCACTTGCAACCATGTTTAATGTCGAATCAAAATAATTTTCAACAAGGACCAACATTGTCAAACTGATCATTTTAGAAAAAATCCCATATCAATATCACTTAAATTTCAAGAAGTACCGTATTTTAACTTGTATAGTACGCAGTTTTTTTACCACTTTTACGGTTTCCGAAAGGGGGGTGCGTACAATATAAGGAAACAATAAAAAGAACTTTTTTTTTCTTGCAGAAAATTGATGTCTGGGAAGAAAAACCTTGACGACGAACAGACATTAGGACAGAAAATTGTGAATACCGATAATACACAATTTTTTGTAATTTACTCGCTTCATATAAGTAATATATTGACTTAATTCGATTTATAAATGAATAAAGTGTATTATGATGCTTGCTTTTGTATAAATGTTTGCATGTTTGTTGTAAAACTTCAATTGTGTGAAAAATCGTCCCTCGATTTTGTTGTTTATATCGCGTGACGTAATATCACGTGACTTCCAGCTGTTTAGACTGGTACATGTAGTATTGTTACAGTTCTATTCTTTATAGGATTTTATTTAATATTTTATAAAAAATTAATGAAGTTTTTGCTTTATTTTGAAATACATATATTTTAGACGGCGTAGAAAGGCAGAATCACCCTACTTTGAAATGGCAATTATTCAATAATGCTTGTGAAAACATGCTTACCGGTACACATTTGATGATTGATAATTGGGTCAAACAAGATCGCACCTCGGCTGCAGTATAGACACATTTTAAACACGGGTAGAGTGGGTTATTCTATTTCTATAATCCTTTGAAGTTGCCGCAAGTAGTGACTATTTCTGAGGATGCACTTTGACACGCCGTGTGACCGTTACCAGATTTAGCCACAGGGTACAGGTAACTGATCACGCGTTACACTTATGATACACTTATGATAAGCACTGGTTCCCTCCCGTGAATACACAATGTTAGTATAATCGGCGTAATTGATTACGGTAACCAACGACTTTGTTGTATTTGTTTTAGTAGATGTAATTATCGGATTACGGACAATTATCTGCGGCATTATAATCGGCTCTTTGATGAGATGATACAAGACAGGTACTCCCCTGAAGATTGGCAATTAATGATTGAAGTAATTATATTTTCTTTTGTACGCTAATTTTCTCGATCATGATTTTTTTTTTTTTAACCCTTTCTGCGCCGAAGTTGCAAAAATGCGACTGCCTGGCTGAGCGCTGAAGTCGCATTTTTGCGACAAAATCGACCGTCCTTAAAAAGCGATTTATATAGAGTGAATATTCTCATGATACACCGGTATTCCCAAGCTATCTTTCAAAACGAGGCTTTAATTATCAAATGGTTGTTTATTTTGTTAAAAAAATCGCATTTTTAGTGTAAATATATATAAATTTACGATACAGAACTTTCAAGTTGACTTTGATCAAATCAAAATGGCTTCCGCCAGTGGAAAGCGAAAGTATAGTGGACAAGAAGTGCTTGATATGCTAATAAATGAAAGTGATAGCAACGGAATTAATTGAGAATATGATTCGGATATGTCCGATCATCGATGATAGTTCTGAGAGTGATTTTAGTGAACATACGATGTATATTCAGTCATCTAGGTCGCAAACACGATCGGTAAATGAAGAATCAGGCTTGCTGATTATTTTCTGCTTTATTTTTCTTTGATAAAAACGTGAATCAAGTGTTTTTTGTCGTAACAAATAGCATACATGTATGTACTTTATATTTATATGTCATGTATTTACAAATTATAAAAGCATTGTATAAAAAATATTACTTTTTCAATATATCCGAATTTCGTTTATCCGAAATTATGGTCAATTTGAAAACAAAAATATTTGTTTACAGTTTGGAATTTACATTTTATTTTACTAATATTGAATAAATTCAAGTAAATATTTGACAGAACTATTAATTATGTGTCATATAGTGTGAAATATATGTGTAAATAACTGTAATGCAAGACAATATGAATTTTGATAGGCTGTATATAGAAAAGAAAAAAAAAGTCAAACAATTATTTTATTTTTACCATATTTGGTACTATGAGAAATTGTAATAAAGTATGTTTATGTGTTAATTGTTATATATTTTATAAGTACATATCATAATCTAGTATCTCTCCAAATCTGAAGATATTACCTTTAAAAATAAAAAAGTTACAGAAGTTTTAGTAGCATCACTATTGATTTTTCTACATATACCAAAAATACTTGGCGCTGAGAGAAACTTTTCGCTATATATTTGGCGCCGAAAGGGTTAACCTTTTATTTTCGTTGAATGGTTCATCTAGAAAACTAATATTTTGATGCGTATTATACACGGAAACAACTTTTTTACCCCAGTTTTGACCTCTGAGAAGGGGGTGCGTACTATACACGGGTGCATACTATACAAGGTAAAATACGGTAGTCGCCGCGGCGGCCAACTTGAATTTCCGGCCGACCTGAAATTTTGCATTTTGCTAGGACCAACTAGACATCAAGAGCAACATTCCTGTGAAGTTTCATGAAAATCCGTTAAGTAGTTTCAGAGGAGTATCGCTACAAGTTTTTACTATACAACTCTATGTCAACAAAGATGGTCGCTGGCAGCCATGTTTAATGTCAAATCAAAATTTTCGACAAGGACCAACATCATGTCATGCTGATCATTTTAGAAAAAGTCCCATATCAATATCAATATCACTTATAGATTTCAAGAAGTAGTTGCTACAAACTTGTTTTTTAAAAATCTATTTTTAAAAACTATTTTTAGCTTTGGTGGCCATCTTGGATTTCACATCAACATGAATTTTTGCTAGGATCAACTAGACATCATGGGCAGCATTTCTGTAAGTTTCATGAAAATCCATCCAGTTACAGAGGAGTAGTCGCTACAAAAAATGTTTACAGACGGACAGACGGACGGACAGACGACAGACACCGCACCACGGCAAAAGCTCTGCTGATCTTTGATCAGTAGAGCTAAAAATAACAATAAAAGCCTAACTACCGACTTAAATATACAGTTTTGAAAGTCAGTGAAACTTAGATCGTGTATTTATATTCATACCCAAATATGAATCTACACAGCTGGTCACGTGCTGCCCCAGAGGAGAGATCCTTGTAGATTGATGCCAACTGATTGAGGGCCACCCACAATACCGTGATCTGGTCTTCATAACTGTCAGTTGCCTTCTGCGCTCTTTTTAGGATCTGAAAGCAGAAAATAGTGACCAATGGTCATTTTCCATCCATATACATTTATGAAAGATTATAAACATTTTGAGTAGTAAACATCCTTTAACTAGCGAATATTCTGATAAATCATTTGACTGTTGTTTGACATTGACTAAAAATTCACCAACAAATATTTAATAAACATATTGTTACATATACCCTTCTAATGTAATGTATGGTTTGAGATATTTCTACAGAAATGTTCAACTTCTGCTTGAATTCCATAATTTCTTCATGCAACATGATGCTGATGTTCCCATATGTTGGTAGTATTATATACAATGAGAGATCCTCGCTTACCTTGGTAGTATTACATACGATGAAAGATCATCATTTAGGCCTAATTAAACAAGAGGTCAATGACCTTGAAGCTCTACTGATTGATTTTGATTTCAGGAAGTAGTCGCTACAGACTTGTTTTTTGAAAATCTATTTTTAACCGTGGCGGCCATCTTGAATTTCCGGCCGACCTGAAATTTTGCTAGGATCAATTAGATCAAGAGCAACATTCCTGTGAAGTTTCAGGAAAATCCGTCAAGTAGTTTCAGAGGAGTAGTCGCTACAAGTTTTCATTATATAACTCTATGTAAACAAAGATGGCCGCTGGCAGCCATGTTTAACGTCAAATCAAAACGATTTTCGACAAGGACTAACATCATGTCATACTGATCATTTTAGAAAAAGTCCAATATCAATATCTGTTATAGTTTTGAAGAAGTAGTCGCTACAAACTTATTTATTTTAAATCTATTTTTAGCTGTGGCGGCCATCTTGAATTTCCGGCCGACCTGAAATTTTGCTAGGATCAACTAGACATCAAGAGCAACATTCCTGTGAAGTTTCATGAACATCCGTCAAGTAGTTTCAGAGGAGTAGTCGCTACAAGTTTTAACTATATAACTCTATGTAAACAAAGATGGCCACTGGCAGCCATGTTTAACATCGAATCAAAATAATTTTCCACAAGGATCAACATCATGTCATGCTGATCATTTTACAAAAAGTCCCATATCAATATCACTTATAGTTTTCAAGAAGTAGTCGCTACAAACTTATTTTTTAAAAATCTATTTTTAGCTGTGACGGCCATCTTGAATTTCTGGCAGATCTGAAATTTTGCTAGGATCAATTAGACATCAAGAGCAACATTCCTGTAAAGTTTCATGACAATCTGCCAAGTAGTTTCAGAGGAGTAGTCGCTACAAGTTTTTACTATATAACTCTATGTAAACAAAGATGGCCGCTGGCAGCCATGTTTAACGTTGAATTATAACGATTTTTGACAAGGATCAACATCATGTCATGCTGATCATTTTAGAAAATGTCCCATATCAATATCACTTATAGTTTTCAAGAAGTAGTCGCTACAAACTTGTATTTTAAAGATCTATTTTTAGCTTTGGTGGCCATCTTGGATTTCACATCAACATGAATTTTTGCTAGGATCAACTAGACTTCATGGGCAACATTTCTGTAAAGTTTCATGAATATCCATCAAGTAGTTTCAGAGGAGTAGTCGCTACAAATAAAAGTTTACGGACAGACGGACGGACAGACGGACGACGGACGCCGCACCACGGCATAAGCTCTGCTGATCTCTGATCAGTAGAGCTAAAAAGTGTTTGATTGCTGTTGCCAATCCACCCTTATAAGGTATGGGTAAGCAGGTTTTTTTGTTGAAAATGTAGAATGTCACACTTCTATTTAAATACTGAACAACTTGAAACAAGAGGCCCAAGTGGGCCTGTGAACGCTCTATAGGCTAAAGATAATATATATATATGTATAAATCATTCAACCAGAACATAGCCGATGATATACGCAACTAGGCTTGGTACTGATCATCCCTGCCAAGTTTCGGTGAAATTCAACCAGAGGTTCAGGAGAACTAGTTTGTACAAAGTCAGTGTATTAAAATCTTTAAGGAGTCACAACTCTGCCAAAATTCATTCAACCAGAACACGGGACAGGTGCAACTAGGCTTGTTACTAATCATCCCCACCAAGATTCGCTGAAATCTGGCAAAGAGTTCAGAAGAGACTAATCTGGAAAAATATTGTGTATTAAAACCTTTAAAGGGCCATAACTCTGCAAAAAATCGGAACACGGCGATGATTTGCACAACCAGACCTGGAACTGATCATCCCTAAAAGTTTCGTTTAAATGGAGCCAGGGGTTCAAGAGAACTAGTCAGGACAAAGTTTGTGTATTAAAAGCTTTAAAGGGCCGCAGCTGTCAAAATCATTCAACCGGAACACGGTGACGATATGTACAACTAGGCATGATACTGTTCATCCCTACAAAGTTGAACTGAAATCCGGCCAAATGAAGTACCTTTCGTCATTATGAGGCCAAAATAGAGCATATTTCAGAAAATCAAGGGCCATAACTCTAGTGTTACTAGTCCAATCGAATTGTCCGAGCTTTCATTGGTATTAACAATCTGTTAAAGTTTGGTAAAGATCGGATGAAAAATGAAGGCCCTATCGTCTTAAAGAGGTAAAAGTTAACGGACAACTCGCCATTCCATAAGCAAGTTGAGATGCTTTCACTGTATGTTTTGTTTTATGCATTTGCTTTCTGTTATAAGTGTGTATCTATATCTATCTAGTGCTTAGTTACTTGCGGGTCAAACCTGTATGCTCCCCGAAGGGCGAGCATATAGTTGCCACTTTGTCCGTCCATCCATGTGTCCGTCACACTTTCATGTACGGAGCATATCTTCAAAACTACTGATGGGACTGCAACTGAACTTCACACAATGATAGAGGGCAATGAGAGGAAGTGCAGAGCGCACCCTTAACGAATCCACTATGCAGGACATAAGTCAGGCCAGATGTCAAACTGAGTGTAAAATACAAAACTACACATCCCAGTCAAGTGTGGAGAGATCAAATTTAATATTTTTAGCCACTTGCTTAAACAAGAGGTCAATGACCTTGAAGCTCTACTGATTGATTTTGATTTCAGGAAGTAGTCGCTACAGACTTGTTTTTTGAAAAATTATTTTTAGCCGTGGCGGCCATCTTGAATTTCCGGCCGACCTGTTTTCGGCCGACCTGAAATTTTGCTAGGATCAATTAGACATCAAGAGCAACATTCCTGTGAAGTTTCATGAAAATCCGTCAAGTAGTTTCACAGGAATAGTCGCTACAAGTTTTCATTATATAACTCTATGTAAACAAAGATGGCCGCTGACAGCCATGTTTAACGTCGAATCAAAATAATGTTTGAATCTGATAACCATCATGTCATGCTGATCATTTTACAAAAAGTCCAATATCAATATAACTTATAGTTTTCAAGACGTAGTCGCTACAAACTTCTTTTTTAAAAAATCTAATTTTAGCTGTGGCGGCCATCTTGAATTTCTGGCCGATCTGAAATTTTGCTAGGATCAATTAAACATTAAGAGCAACATTCCTGTAAAGTTTCATGAAAATCTGCCGAGTAGTTTCAAAGGATTAGTCGCTACAAGTTTTTACTATATAACTCTATGTAAACAAAGATGTTTAACGTTGAATCAAAACAAATTTTGACAAGGACCAACATCATGTCATGCTGATCATTTTACAAAAAGTCCAATATCAATATCAATTATAGTTTTCAAGTAGTAGTCGCTACAAACTTGTATTTTGAAAATCTATTTTTAGCCATGGCAGCCATCTTGAATTCCCGGGCGACCTGAAATTTTGCTAGGATCAATAAGACATCAAGAGCAACATTCCTGTGAAGTTTCATGAAAATCCGTCAAGTAGTTTCAGAGGAGTAGTCGCTACAAGTTTTCATTATATAACTCTATGTAAACAAAGATGGCCACTGGCAGCCATGTTTAAAGTCGAATCAAAATAATGTTTGACTCTTATAACCATCATGTCATGCTGATCATTTTACAAAAAGTCCCATATCAATATCACTTATAGTTTTCAAGACGTAGTCGCTACAAACTTCTTTTTTAAAAATCTATTTTTAGCTGTGGCGGCCATCTTGAATTTCTGGCCGATCTGAAATTTTGCTAGGATCAATTAGACATTAAGAGCAATATTCCTGTAAAGTTTCATGAAAATCTGTCAAGTAGTTTCAAAGGAGTAGTCGCTACAAGTTTTTACTATATAACTGTATGTAAACAAAGATGGCCGCTGGCAGCCATGTTTAAAGTCGAATCAAAAAGATTTTCGACAAGGACCAACATCATGTCATGCTGATCATTTTAGAAAAAGTCCCATATCAATATCACTTATAGTTTTCATGAAGAAGTCGCTACAAACTTGTTTATTAAAAACCTATTTTTAGATCTGGCGGCCATCTTGGTTTTCACATCAACATGAATTTTTGCTAGGATCAACTAGACTTCATGGGCAACATTTATGTAAAGTTTCATGAAAATCCATTCAGTAATTTGAGAGAAGTCGCTACAAAAAAAGTTTACGGACGGACAGACATACGGACGACGGACGCCGCACCACGGCATAAGCTCTGCTGATCTCTGATCAGTAAAGCTAAAAAAGTTGCTTGTTTGTTTTAATCTTTTCAATACCAGCATGTTGACACAACTGTATATATGCAAGCAGACTAATACATCCATTCATGAATGATATTTAAGTTTGTTATCAGTCATCATCTACAGAGTACTGACCTTTAGAGGTCAGCAATTTACTTCACAAAGTGAATACTTGTAGGTACAGTTGCTGCCACGCGGATTACGACTAATCCCACTCATCGCGGCGATTATATCTCACCGCGGACACACTGATTTTGTCCCCGCGATCCGCGGACAGCCCGCTCATCGCGGGGATAATACATTTTTTCCACCGCGACGCAATCACCGCGATTCGCCGTGATCTGTTTTGATTCGCACACCGCTATACCCGGTGTGAAATCGCAGGCCATCACCGCAATTTATCTTCAGTATCAATGTACAATTGTGCAGTCAATTTAATGCATTATTATTCAATAACTATCAAAAACCCGAAGCAGAAGACAATTTTATTTTTGTTTTCGGAAAATTCAAATGCCCGGATAATGTATACTGGGTCACGATAGTTATATGGCAGTTCCTATTACCGACTTCGCGATGACTGAACATAAAATTCAAATCTTATACTGGAAATTAGAATTATATTTTTTTAATTAATCGTTATTTTAACATATTTTACTATTCTACTGTTGGTTATTAATACATCGATGGGTTCTTTAGTCAGAAATAATCCGAAAAATTGTAAAGAATTCCGGGTCATAAACCCGTTATTAGTGCCGCCTTGTTAATAGGTACACATATCGCAAAGGATTGTGGGTAGCCAATTTATGTCCGGTGAAGAGAAATGCGACTTATGGACAACAAAAACGAAAAAATTAAAAGTTTGAAATGCGTATTGCTTCCAAAACTGTTCATTGTATTTATCATTTTTATTACATTTTTCATTGATCCGTGCTCTAATTTCCCCCGTGAATCTATCACGGAGAATCGCGGTGATTTCTTACTTTCGAGACTGGATTTTGCAATCGCGGCGATTTTTACAGTCGCGGGGAATCCCCGCGATAGGGTGACAATCCGCGGTACGATCGCGGGGATTTGTGACTTCGATTGAAAAACGGCCGCAGGGATGCTGCGAAAAAGTCGTAATCCGCGTGGCAGCAACTGTACTTTCAATAAATTGAACACCTACCGATTTTATATATTTTAATCAACAAAAAATAAATACAAGTTACAAACAAAACACATTCTAACATCTATAGCAACATTTAAAACACAATACAGTAGGACTTCTGTGTTTACATATCAATTAGTACTATTATCATACAATCAAAACAACTTAACGTGTTTCAATTACCTTTTTAACACCCCTTATTTGACGTAACGCTGTTAGCCAATAAAAGCACAGAGGTGTCCGCCATTTTCTTCCCAAACAAATGTCAGACAGTGTACAAATTAAAACAAGAGGCCCAAGTGGGCCTGTAGACGCTCTACTGGTATGATGTGATTCAAAAACATAAACATGATAGAGACCAACCCAAGAAACATGTTTCCTGTATATAACTCTACGTAAACTTTGGATTATCGTTTTTGAATATTTGACGACAACGAAAAACACAAGCTTGATATAGGCCAACAACAGGAACACGTGTATGATAATTAACTAGAATGAAATAAGTGGTAATATGTCGTTTGATAAATGTCCTTAAATTTGACCTAAGTTTAGCCATGGTGGCCATCATGGATGACTGGAGGCCCCAAAAGCACAAAATTTAATCTGAGGGGGACTAACCCAAAGATCATTGTGATCAAGTTCCATCAAAATCCTTCAAGCGGTTTCAGAGATGTCATTTTTAACGTTTTCCTATATAACTCTATGTAAACTTTGGGTTGCTGTGGTGGCCATTTTGATTATTTGACGATAACGAAAATCACAAACTTGATAGAGGCTAACCCAAGGAACATGTTTATGATATTACACCAGAATGGAATAAGTGGTTTCGTCGGAGATGTTGTTTGAAATTTCCTTAAATCTAACCTAATTTTAGCCATGGCGGCCATCTTGGATGACTGGCAGCCGCGAAAAGCACAATTCTCAGGGGGACTATCCTAAAGATCATTGTAATGAAGTTTCATCAAAATCCTTCAAGCGGTTTCAGAGTGTCATTTTTAACCTTTTCCTATATAACTCTATGTAAACTTTGGGTCGTATTTCCAGAACCACGAAAACCAATGACATTCGCTTATCGCTACGTTATTTTAACTTATTTTGAAAAGATGAACTACCATATACATTAACAAGAGGTCAATGACCTTGAAGCTCTACTGATAGGTTCTGATAGCTAGATCAGCATTCCTGTGAAGTTTCATGAACATCTGTCAAGTAGTTTTAGAGGAGTAGCAGGCTTCAAGTTTTTAGCTCTACTGGCCAAGGGCCAGCAGAGCTTATGGGATGGTGTGTTGTCCGTCTTCCGTCGTCTGTTAACTTTTCTTCAAACGACTTCTCCTCAAAAGCCGCTTGGCTAATTTTGACCAAACTTCATGTGGATGATCCTTAGATGAATGCTTTTTAGATTTGTTAAAATTAGATCAGCGCTACATCCAAGATGGCTGCTTTAACCATATATGGTCGAAACCTTAAAAAATCTTCTTCTCCAGGGCCCCGTTTTATGAAACAACTTACGACCATTTTGATCGTAAATCAGTTTCTTAAATGCTTCACTATAAATTACACTTTTCAAATAAACGTGATTTCATTTAATTTTCTTATACATGTGATAGTTCTGCACTAATTGCAAAAATAATTTTCTACATTGAATGCTTACGTGATGAAAAAGAAAGTTTTTAAAATGCGAGACTTATCATAAGATGTTTAATAAAACGGGGCCCAGAACCGCTAGACAGATTTCAACAGTTTTTCTTTTAAAATGATCGCCAACGCCTAGACTATCAAGTTTGTTCAAATAAAGTCCCCGGGGTCAAAAATGGCCGTGCCCCGGGGTTCCAAAGTTTGTATATTGAGGTTTTGCATGTTTTTCATATAGACATATAGAGAAAAACTTAAAAAATCTTCTTCTCTGAAACTGCAAGAGCCAGAGGTTTAATATTTTGCATTTGCTATAAGCTTGTGGTCCTCTACCAAGTTTGTTCAAATGGTGACCCAGCGGTCACATTTGGCCCACCCCGGGGTTCACAGTTTTACATAGGCTTGTATAGGGAAAAACTGAAAAATTCTTCTTCTCTGGAACCATATGGCACAGAGCTCTCATGTATTACATGTAGCATCAGCTTATAGTCCTCTACTAAGTTTGTTCAAATGGTGACCCTGGGGTCAAATTTGTCCCCGCCCCGGGGGTCACAGTTTTACATAGACTTATATAGGATTTTTTTTTTAAAAATCTTCTTCTCGGAAACTACAACAGCCAGAGGTTTGATATTTTGCATTTACTATAAGCTTATGGTCCTTTACCAAGTTTGTTCAAATGGTGACCCTCAGGTCACATTTGACCCCGCCCCAAGGGTCACGTTTTACATAGAGATGTATAGGGAAAAACTTAAAAAATCTTCTTCTCTGAAACTGCAAGAGCCAATGTTTAATATTTTGCATTTGCTATAAGCTTATGGTCTTCTACCAAGTTTGTTCAAATGGTGACCGACCCATTGGTCACATTTGGCCCCACCCTGGGGGTCATAGTTTTACTTAGGCTTGTATAGGCAAACTTCTTCTCTGAAACCACATAGCACAGAGCTCTCATGTATTACATGTAGCATCAGCTTATGGTCCTCGTTTGTTCAAATGGTGTCAAATTTGGATGCGCCCTGGGGGTACCATTTTTTGAATTTTTTTTGATTGTTTTTTTTTTTTAATTGGATTGATTTTTTATTGATTTTTTTTTTCCATTATCTTTTTAATTACTGGACACTTAAAAATTTCTTGTCGGTGCTACTTATCCTAAATGCCTTGTTGAATTTCGACGAAACTTGGTAAGAACAATCGGTAAGATGTCTAGTTGTGCATATCATGCTTTTGTTCCAGTTCGCTGATTTTTGTCGGAGTTATGGCCCTTTGACATTTTTATTTTAAATTTCTTGTCGACGCTACTCCTCTTAAACTGCTTGTTGGATTTCTACGAAATTTGGCAGGAAGCCTCAGTATGATGTCGAGTTGTGCAAAGCGCGGTATATCAATGAAATCTTGGACAATTTCGAAAACCAGTTAGATCTTGTGCGTAATAACAGAGTTATGGCCCTTGATTTGTTGAAAATGCTATATTGTATTTTCCTTTGTTAAATCTATAGGAGAAGATATCTAGCTATATCTATCTAAATCTATAAGAGCTGTTTCAGCCAGTAGAGCGTCCACAGGCCCTCTTGGGCCTCTTGTTATTGTATAACTGTATGTAAACAAAGATGGCCGTTGATGGCCATGTTTAAGGCCGCATCATATAAATTTTCAACAAGGACCAATATCATGTCATGCTGATCATTTTCGAAAAAAGCCCCATATCAATATCACGAAGTAGTCGCTACAAACTTGTTTTTTAAAAATCTATTTTAAGCCATGGCTGCCATTTCCGTCCAACCTGAAATTTTGCTAGGATCAACTAGACATCATGAGCAACATTTTTGTTAAGTTTCATGAATATTCTTCAAGTAGTCTCAAAGGAGTAGTCGCCAGTGCTCAAGAAATAGGATAGCCCGACGCCCGGGGCTCCCCGAAATCCATTCCGGGCCTGTCTCATTTTGCAGACGAGGAGCCCGTCGGGCCTGTCTAAAAAAAAATAAAAAAATAAATAAATAAAAAATCCCCAAAAATATCAGTTTTACTGGATCTCAAGCTCCTGTTCCTCAAGACAAAATACTCCCATGTGTATTGTGAACTGTGAAAACACTTGCAATAAAGTAAGTAAATGTGTTATACACACATTGAAACAATAAGAAGTTTGAATATTTTGCCTGGCTTCGTGTCGGCAGTTTGTCACAACTTTGAGGTCGACAATTGTTGACATAAAACTCATTATTCTGCTATTAGGGTTGTGTTTTCTTTCCTTTGTGATAAGAAATACCGTTTTTGTCATTAAAAACACACTAATGCATGAAAAAAATCGTTATTGATGGTATTTCGATTGAATGTTTGTGAAATGTTCGGGCCGTAAAAGTGCGGTGTCATAGTAGTTCGGATGGTACATAATTTCGGATATATAATTTTTTTTTTTTTAAATAATCAAATAAGAAAAACTGTCCTTTACAAATACAACTACAGATATAAAGTATATTTCTATTCATAATTTAAGGTGTAAGGAGTTCCTGGAATCCTACTTTTAAATGAATGCTAGTCTAGGCTCCTAATTCTTTACTTGGAGAAAGTGGTGACAAAAAGAAAAATATAGCCAGAGGAGGCTCTGATAGTCTCATAAAACCTGATTAAAAATTTGGCTCCAAGTTTAGCTCCAGTTTCACCAAGTCGGCTCTGATTATTATCGTTTAGCAAAAGTGCTAGTACTCTCCTTTGCATTGGTTATAAATTACTATGTAATATTCTATACGAACATATTTTAAACGAAATGGTAAATAACTTTTAAGTCCGCTGACCAGGGAGCATAAAGTGGTAGCAAAAAGAAAAATATAGTCAGAGGAGGTTCTGAGCTTGATTAATACATACGTAACAAAATTAATTTGTGCTATAAAAGTGAATAAAGACACATTTCCAATAAGAAAAAAATATTGGACCTTTCCATTTTAAATCAGGGCCTGTCCATTTCAAATCAGGGCCTGTCCATTTCAAATCGGGGCTTGTCCATTTTCATAAGCAACAAGCCCTGGGCTTGTCTCTTAAAATAATTTTCTTTGAGCACTGGTCGCCACAAGTTTTTCCTATATAACTCCATGTAAACAAAGATGACCACTGGCTGCCATGTTTGACATGGAATCCAAATGAATTTTGGGTAGCACCAAGAACATGTCGCACCAGTAATTTTGGTAAAGGTTCCAATTCAATATCACTTATGGTTTTGAGAAGTAGTCGCCAAAATATCGCATTTTTTAAATATATTTTTAGCAGTGGCGGCCATCATGAATTTCCTGCCGACCTGAATTTTTGCTACGATCAACTAGACATCAAGAGCAACATTCCTGTGAAGTTTCATGAAAATCTGTCAAGTAGTTTCAGAGGAATTGAATTGAATTGAATGTTGTTTAACGGCTCATCAACACAGTACAGGTTAAGAGGAGTAGTCGCCACATGTTTTTCCTATATAACTCTATGTAAACAAAGTTGGCTGCTGGTAATTTTGGTAAAAGTTCCAAATCAATATCACTTATGGCTTTTGAGAAGTAGTTGCCACAAAATCGCATTTTTAAAATCTATTTTTAGCCATGGCAGCCATCTTGAATTTCCGGCCGACCTAAATTTTTGCTAGGATCAACTAGACTTCAAGAGCAACATTCCTGTAAAGTTTCATGAAAATCCGTCCAGTAGTTTCAGAGTAGTAGTCGCCATAAAAAAAAGTTTACAGACGGCATAAGCTCTGGTGATCTTTGATCAGTCGAGCTAAAAACATATTTTGGCAATAAAATACACATAAAACCTCCTTAAAACTTATTAATAAACCAGTGCTTTGCAATTATGATTGTCTGATTGTCGTGAACTAAAACAAAAACAAAACAAATGTCACGTGGGTCTGGTCAATTGTAAAATATGTAAATTAATGAGGTGTTAATTTGTATTTGATTTGTTAGAACCTGATGATATTATTCAGCAAGGTGTAGTTATGGTTGGAAGGTGTTGCATGACCGATTTGATTACTACTACCCCTACCCACCACCCCCACAGGCAAAAACAACTGTCATCAGTTGTTATTTAGGGATTAAGTTAATTACCGGAACAGTAAAATGTTATCAGCTTTGTTTGTTTATTTAAGGTTAAGTGTTCAGCTTGGTAGGTGTCAATTGGTTGGTTATTGTTTTTTTCAGTCAATGTACACTCGTCTAGGTGTTTAGTGTAGAGGTCTATTTGTAACAGGCCGCTTACGGCCTAGCAGCAATTAAACAAGTTTGGCTTTTCGGCAATTTTGATGTCGTCAAACACTTTCGCCATAGTTTAAAATTTAGGGCCATTTTCTTTTTTCTTTCTCCATTGGCGATGCTCAGAGGAGGGCCTGCATAAGCTCTAGAAATATATTTCCCCCTCCCTCCCCTGCGCTATATGTTCCAGCGCCTGACAAAAACAAGAAATCCGCGGATTTGCATGTCTCGCTTAACGGGAGACGGACTTAAAAATAAAAAGGTCAATGATGCTTAAATGAAAATTTGTAAACATTTTAGTAACTAAAAATAATGGAGTTTGCTGAGATGACATTTAAGTGCATTAGTTTAAAAACAAAATGCCATTCTATTAAAAAGAAGAGGCCCAAGAGGGCCTGTGGATGCTCTACTAAAACAACTCTTATATCAAGGAAAATTCCTCATCAGTACTTCTTTTAAAACATTGCAAAAGCAACAGGGATAGGATGGCCTTAGATCGCTCACCTGGTAATCATGGGCAATAAGTCTGCTGTGTCTAGTCTGGCATGGGTATTTTTTAATTTGTCCCACTTTCTTCTATGAATGAAATTTCATAAAAATGGGTGGGTTGGGAGGGGTGGGCTTATTAACATTCTAAACAAATATGGTAAAGATCACATAAAAAATGAAGTAACAACAGATTTAACAAAGGAAAATACAAATACCGGATTTTACCTTGTATAGTACGCAGTTTTTTGACCACTTTTACAGTTTCCGAAAGGGGGGTGCGTACAATATAAGGAAACAATAAAAAGAACTTTTTTTCTCTTGCAGAAAAACGATGTCTGGGAAGAAAAACCTTGACGACGAACAGACATCGAGACAGAAAATTGTGAATACCGATAATACACAATTTTTTCGTAATTTACTCGCTTCATATAAGTAATATATTGACTTAATTCAATTTATAAATGAATAAAGTGTATTATGATGCTGTTTTTTGTATAAATGTTTGCATGTTTGTTGTAAAACTTCAATAAATTGTGTGAAAAATCGTCCCTCGATTTTGTTGTTTATATTGCGTGACGTACCGTATTTTACCTTGTATAGTATGCAGTTTTTTTACCACTTTTACAGTTTCCGAAAGGGGGATGCGTACAATATATGGAAACAATAAAAAGAACTTTTTTCTCTTGCAGAAAATCAATGTCTGGGAAGAAAAAACCCTTGACGAACAGACATCGAGACAGAAAATTGTGAATACCGATAATACACACTTTTTTCGTAATTTACTCGCTTCATATAAGTAATATATTGACTTAATTCGAATTATAAATGAATAAAGTGTATTACTAGGCTAGCGCTAGGATTTTAAAGCCTTTAGCCAAATCTGGCTAAAGCCCTAAAAATTCCTTAAGCCAGAATAGAATGTCTTTAGCCAGACTTTTGCCGAGATATTTTTGAACGAATTGGAGGCGCTAAAACTTCACGTTTTCGTACACATCAATTGTAAGTTAAAACAAGAGGTCAATGACCTTGAAGCTCTACTGATTGATTTTGATTTCAGGAAGTAGTCGCTACAGACTTGTTTTTTGAAAAATTATTTTTAGCCGTGGCGGCCATCTTGAATTTCCGGCCGACCTGAAATTTTGCTAGGATCAATTAGGCATCAAGAGCAACATTTCTGTAAAGTTTCATGAAAATCCGCCAAGTAGTTTCAAAGGAGTAGTCGCTACAAGTTTTTACTATATAACTCTATGTAAACAAAGATGGCCGCTAGCAGCCATGTTTAACGTCGAATCAAAACGATTTTCGACAAGGACCAACATCATGTCATGCTGATCATTTTAGCAAAAGTCCCATATCAATATCTCTTATAGTTCTCAAGAAGTAGTCGCTACAAACTTATTTATTTTAAATCTATTTTTAGCTGTGGTGGCCACCTTGAATTTCCGGCCGACCTGAAATTTTTCTAGGATCAACAAGACATCAAGAGCAACATTCCTGCGAAGTTTCATGAACATCCGTCAAGTAGTTTCAGAGAAGTAGTCGCTACAAGTTTTTACTATATAACTCTATGTAACCAAAGATGGCCACTGGCAGCCATGTTTAACGTCGAATCAAAATAATGTTCGACTAGGTTCAACATCATGTCATGCTGATCATTTTAGAAAAAGTCCCATATCAATATAGTTTTTAAGCAGTAGTCGCTACAAACTTATTTTTTAAAAATCTATTTTTAGCTGTGGCGGCCATCTTGAATTTCTGGCTGAAAGACGATTTTTGAGAAGGACCAACATCATGTCATACTGATCATTTTAGAAAAAGTCCCATATCAATATCACTTATAGTTTTCAAGAAGTAGTCGCTACAAACTTGTATTTTAACAAGAGGTCAATGACCTTGAAGCTCTACTGATAGAGTTTGATAGCTTGGTGAGCATTCCTAGTGAAGTTTTATAAAATCTGTCAAGTAGTTTCAAAGGAGTAGTCGCTACAAGTTGAAGTTTTTACTATATAACTCTACGTAAACAAAAATGGCCACTGGCAGCCATGTTTAATGTCGAATCAAAATAATTTTCGACAAGGATCAACATCATGTCATGCTGATCATTTTAGAAAAAGTCCCATATCAATATAGTTTTTAAGCAGTAGTCGCTACAAACTTATTTTTTAAAAATCTATTTTTAGCTGTGGCGGCCATCTTGAATTTCTGGCTGAAAGACGATTTTTGAGAAGGACCAACATCATGTCATACTGATCATTTTAGAAAAAGTCCCATATCAATATCACTTATAGTTTTCAAGAAGTAGTCGCTACAAACTTGTATTTTAACAAGAGGTCAATGACCTTGAAGCTCTACTGATAGAGTTTGATAGCTTGGTGAGCATTCCTAGTGAAGTTTTATAAAATCTGTCAAGTAGTTTCAAAGGAGTAGTCGCTACAAGTTGAAGTTTTTACTATATAACTCTACGTAAACAAAAATGGCCACTGGCAGCCATGTTTAATGTCGAATCAAAATAATTTTCGACAAGGATCAACATCTTGTCATGCTGATCATTTTAGAAAAAGTCCCATATCAATATCACTTACAGTTCTCAAGAAGTAGTCGCTACAAACTTGTTTTTTAAAAATCTATTTTTAGATTTGGCAGCCATCTTGGATTTCACATCAACATGAATTTTTGCTAGGATCAACTAGACTTCATGGGCAACATTTCTGTAAAGTTTCATGAAAATCCATTGAGTAGTTTCAGAGGAGTAGTCGCTACAAAAAAAAGGTTTACGGACGGACAGACGGACGGACGGACAGACAGACAGACGGACGCCGCACCACGGCATTAGCTCTGCTGATCTCTGATCAGAAGAGCTAAAAATCTATTTTTAGCTTTGACGGCCATCTTGGATTTCACATTAACATGAATTTTTGCTAGGATCAACTAGACTTCATGAGCAACATTTCTGTAAAGTTTCATGAATATCCAGCCAGTAGTTTCAGAGGAGTAGTCGCTACAAATAAAAGTAACAGACAGACGGACCACGGCATAAGCTCTGCTGATCTCTGATCAGAAGAGCTAAAAATATGCTTTATAACCCTACATGTATAGGGTATCAATATGTCCACATCATATGCATTCTGCTTTAGTACTTACAATTACTTATAATTACAAGTGGAGCTGTACAATATTCAAAAAGTTTTAAAAATTGTATTTAATTTAATGCTATTTTAATTTTTAAAAATTGTCGACTGAAATTTAAACAAGAGGGCCAAGATGGCCCTATATCGATCACCTGAGTAATTGTCCATTATCGAACTTCTTCGAAATCTTATGATCATATACAATCTGTGCAAGTTTGGTTAAGATTGTCCAAGAAATGTGATCAAAGACAAAATGAAGGTGTTACCTCTGGGGCATGGCCAAATGTGACTCAAGGGCTACATGTAATATAGGAGAGCTGTATGCCTTGTGGTTTCAGAGAACAAGATTTTTTAAGTTTTTCCCTACACAAGTCTATGTAAAACATATGACCCCTGGGGAGAGCCAAATGTGACCCCGGGTCACCATTTTAATAAACTTGGTAAAGGACCATAAGCGCATAGTAAATGCAAAATATTAAACCTCTGGCTCTTGCAGTTTCAGAGAAGAAGATTTTTTTGATTTTTCCCTATACAAGTCTATGAGGGTACCAACCCCCACCCCACTGGCATCTGGAGTACTGGCTTTTTTTGGGCATGGCATCTGGAATACTCCCTAACAGAGGGTTGGCTGGAATACTATTTGAACCATAGCGGCCGAGCCCGAGGGCCCACAGGGCCCAAGCTCTCTAGGGGGGTCCCCCCCCCCCCACCCCCCCGGAAAATTTTGTAAACCTAGGTGCTCTGAAATGGCATTTCCAGCAATCTGAGACATAAATTAGCATTTTTTTAATGTTTTCATGGAAAAATATGGCGTACGCATACGAAAAACTGCGATGTCGGCGTACGGCGTACCACAACTCGGCGTACGGAATACTGGCTAATATGGGTCGGAATCCGGCGTACGAAAAGGGGGTCGGTACCCTCAGTCTATGTAAAACTGTTATCGCGGGGGTGGGGCCAAATATGACCCCAGGGTCACCATTTGAACAAACTTGGTAAAGGACCATAATCTTATAGTAATTGCAAAATATTAAACCTCTGGCTCTTGTAGTTTCAGCGAAGAAGATTTTTAAAAAAATTCCTATATAAGTCTATGTAAAACTGTGATCCCCGGGCGGGCCAAATTTGACACCAGGGTCACCATTTGAACAAACTTGGTAAAGGATCATAAGCTTGTAGAAAATGCAAAATATTGAACATCTGGCTCAAGCAGTTTCAGAGAAGAAGATTAAGTTTTTCCCTATACAAGTCTATGTAAAACATGTGACCCCTGGGGTGGGGTCAAATGTAACCCTAGCGTCACCATTTGAACAAACTTGGTAGAGGACTATAAGCTTATAGCAAATGCAAAATATTGAACATCTTGCTCAAGCAGTTTCGGAGAAGATTTTATAAGTTTTTCCCTATACAAGTCTATGTAAAACATGTGAACCCTGGGGCGGGGCCAAATGTAACCCCAGGGTCACCATTAGAACAAACTTGGTAAAGGACCATAATCTTTTAGTAAATGCAAAATGTTAAACCTCTGGCTCTTGTAGTTTCAGAGAAGAAGATTTTTTAAGTTTTTCCCTATACAAGTCTATGTAAAACTGTGACCACCGGGGCGGGGCCAAATGTGACCCCAGGGTCACCATTTGAACAAACCTGGTAAAGGACTATAATCTTATAGTAAATGCAAAATATTAAACCTCTGGCTCTTGTAGTTTCAGAGAAGAAGATAGTTTTCAGTTTTTCCCTATACAAGCCTATGTCAAACTGTGACCCCTCGGGGCGGGGACAAATTTGACCCCAGTGTCACCATTTGAACAAACTTAGTAGAGGACCATAAGCTGATGCTACATGTAATACATGAGATCTCTGTGCCTTGTGGTTTCAGAGAAGAAGATTTTTTATTTTGTTTTCCTATATAAGTCTATGTAAAACTGTGACCCCTCGGGGCGGGGACAAATTTGACCCCAGGGTCACCATTTGAACAAACTTAGTAGAGGACCATAAACTGATGCTACATGTAATACATGAGATCTCTGTGCCTTGTGGTTTCAGAGAAGAAGATTTTTTGAAGTTTTTTCCTAAATGTCTATATGAAAAACATGCAAAATCTCAATATACAAACTTTGGATCCCCGGGGCACGGCCATATTTGACCCCGGGGACTTTATTTGAACAAACTTGATAGTCTAGGCGTTGGCGATCATTTTAAAAGAAAAACTGTTGAAATCTGTCCTGCGGTTCTGGAGAAGAAGATTTTTTAAGGTTTCGACCATATATGGCAATGGCGGCCATCTTGGATGTTGCGCTGACCTAATTTTAACAAATCTAAAAAGCATTCATCTAAGGATCATCCATGTGAAGTTTAGTCAAAATTAGCCTGGCGGTTTCTGAGGAGAAGTCGTTTGAAGAAAAGTTAACGACGACGACGGACGACGGACGCAGAGTGATCCCAATAGATCACCTTGAGCCTTCGGCTCAGGTGATCTAAAAAGGACAGAATGAATGCATGCATATAATAAGAAAATATAAAAATACAGACTCTTGGCACCATTGATTAGACCATTTAGTATTTTCATGAAATGTAATCATAGATATAAAATAAATATATTTAAAAATATAAGGCTAAGCTGAGGCATATAAAACAAGTTCAACTAACAGGAGTTCCAAAGGAGCTAGAAAGATCGCGCTGCATTGTGAGACAATATTCAGAAATGCTACATACACCACGAATATCATGTACAGAGTAAGTAATAAAAGCCACTTCATTCTAAAATTGTACCAATATTTTGAGTAAGCACACCTTTTGTACTTTTTTCATGTTGATTGTTCAACCATAAATTATCCCGATTCAGAGATGGCCGATCAAACATCGGTTCACACTTGCCATTGTTCCAGTTTACGCTACCGTGTGTACAACTAATTAGTCTTATCAGTGATCGTAAAGTTCAAAAACACCGACGGCATCTCCAGCTTATTAATTCGGAAGCAAACTTTGCCAAACTTTGTGTTTTGAAAAGCCATTTTGGCCGCTAGAGGGCGCCACGTTATTTTTTATGTTTTACCCGGCTCGATAACGCAGTTAAATATGTGAATAATATTGAGCGCGGGGTCACAAACCAGTTGATTGACAGCAAGAGGCGGACAGTGGGCGGAGTCTATCGCACACTGACAATTTGACAGCGGTCTTCAATAAACACTGCGATAATTAGTTTATCAGTCCAAATTGATTGTCGCTAATTAGCTAACAACACCCAACGGAGCAGGGTAGTGGCTTATAAACAGTGAAAGACTTTGTGTATTAGAAATCGAGATTTTGGACAAAATCGGTCGGAAAATTGGATTCGCCAGACCGACGATGTCTGGCGAATTTGATATGTATTTCTTACGATTTTCATTCGCCAGTTCGGGTTTCTTTTCGTCTATGGCGATTTGGCGAATGGTTAACGCGAGCCTAGTATTATGCTTGTTATTGTATAAATGTTTGTTGTAAAACTTCAATAAATTGTGTGAAAAATCGTCCCTCGGTTTGTTGTTTATATCGCGTGACGTAATATCACGTGACTTCCAACTGTTTAGACTGGTACATGTAGTATTGTTACAGTTCTATTCTATTCTAATATTTATAGGATTTTATTTAATATTTTATAAAAAATTAATGAAAGTTTTTGCTTTATTTTGAAAGACATTATGTTAGACGGCGTAGAAAGGCAGAATCACCCTACTTTGAAATGGCAATTATTCAATAATGCTTGTGATAACAGGCTTACCGGTACACATTTGATGATTGATAATTGGGCCAAACAACATCGCACCTCGGCTGCAGTATAGAAACACTTTAAACACGGGTAAAATGGGTTATTCTATTTCTATAATCCTTTGAAGTTGCCGCAAGTGGCGACTATTTCTGAGGATGCACTTTGACACGTCGTGTGACCTTTCAGGCCCCGACACTAAGGCACGTCCGAACGACATTCACTGCCTGTACCTAGGTCCGGGCTTGCGAATGTCCCAGGAACATGCCCGACCGGTCGTGTACAATAAAAACGGGACATTTACCCATAAGAAATGTTCTTTTAAAATTCCATTTAGTTCTGCGTTTAAAATACAATTCACTCTCACAAAAACGATGAAGCCGTAGTTTGTTTTTACAATATAGATTCACCTAACGTAATGCGCATGCGCGACGGCTTCCCGAATTATTTATAACACGCTTGTTTTCCATTCTCCATGCAGCGATGGAACTAACTGTAAAGGGAGTTAACTCTGTGTGAATTTTAACATGTAAAATATTGTCAAAGGGGTAGACACATCGTTTAATATCTAATCGATGCATACAATAATATACACCTGTAACGAGTGCTAGCTAGATATTTTGCACATTTCAATTGAAAGTCGATCCTATTTTATGTGAAACAATATTGCGACATTTGAGACTCATTTCCATTTTGTTGTCATATGGCAACCGCATTTGCCGATTTGTCAATGTTGATTTCCCCTTTCGAGATGTACCGTGGTCAGGGCACATGATGTGAAACAATATTGCGACATTTGAGACTCATTTCCATTTTGTTGTCATACGGCAACCGCATTTGCCGATTTGTCAGTGTTGATTTCCCCTTTCGAGATGTAACTTGGTCAGGGCACATGAAACTTGGGTCAGGGCTAGTAGGTTCTGCATCTACTAGCCCGAGCGGGCTAGTTGAAAAAAAAGTTAGTGTTGAGGCCTGCCTTTACCAGATTTAGCCACAGGGTACAGGTAACTGATCACGCGTTACACTTATGCTACACTTATGATAAGCACTGGTTTCCGTGAATACACAATGTTAGTATAATCGGCGTAATGGATTACGGTAACCAACGACAATTTAGCCATGGGGTACAGGTAACTGATCACGCGTTACACGTATGATACACTTTTTTTAACCTTTTATTTTCGTCGAATGGTTCATCTAGGAAAACTAATATTTTGATGCGTATTATACACGGAAACAACTTTTTTACCCCAGTTTTGACCTCCGTACTATACAAGGTAAAATACGGTAGCATTTTTCAACAAATCAATGGCCATAACTCTATCGTTACTAACTAGATCTAGTTGGCTTTCAAACTTTTCCAAGACTTCATTGATATACCGCGCTATGCACAACTAGACATCATATTCTGGCTCCTGCCAAATTTTTGTAGAAATCCAACAAGCCGTTTAGGAGGAGTAGCGCCGACAAGAAATTTAAAAGTAAAAAATGTCAAGGGGCCGTAACTCCATCAAAAATCAATGAACTGGAAAAAAATGTAATAGGCACAACTAGAAATCATAGCAATGCTAACACAGCGTTAACACAAAAAACAAATATAAAAAAGTTAAAAAAAAAGAATTTAAAAAAAAAAAGAAGAAAAAAGAAAGAAAAAGATATACTAATAAAAAAAAAGCAAAACATCTGGTAAAGTTTGGTAAAGATCAGATAAAAAATGAAAGCCCTATCGTAGTAACGAGGCAAAATATAGCATTTTTAAGTAAATCAAAGGCCATAACTCCATTGTTACTGGTCGATCTGGCTGGTTTTTGAACTTGTCCAAGCTTTAATTGATATTAACAATCTGTTAAAGTTTGGTAAAGATCGGACGAAAAAAGGAAGGCCTTTGGCCAGTAGAGCTAAAAACCATCAGCTCCAAAAAGTAGGTCAAGGTCATAGATGAAATCCAGGGCGTTCCCCAGCCATTTATGGCGTAGCGGCGCCGCGATCCTTAACTTTTGAAACAGACATGCCGCGATCCTTAATCTGACCGCGACCCTTTAAAACCGTGCCGCGATCCCGTAAAAGTGGGTCAAAACATTCATTTCCCAGTGTTAATTAATGACATATCTGACCAAATAATGCCTCGAGGCATAAATTCCTGACACGCATCAGTCCTTAGCTCCTGATTGGAGTGTTTTCATTAGGATTAGAGGGCAGAGGTGTTAATTACCTCCACGATAAGGGTCTAATTCAAGAATTCAACCATGCGTACATGACCTGTAAACTTATTACGTCATCAAATGTGAAAACAATTTACTTATGTTATATTTTATTGTAGCTTTGAATTAACGTGCCTCCATCCATTTTATCGCGATTTTAAATAGATAATGATGAGAAAACAATCTCAAAAACGCAAATTATTCGATAATCACATAAAATTATAAGAATCTCGGGGTTTCAGATTATAAATTTAGGTTACTTCCTATTTTGAATTTGCTTCCGTGTTTCAAACTAAAACGATTAATTATGAATAAAGACATCAATTTTATAACATTTAAATGAACTTATAACCGTTTTCTACCCTTTTTTTTTTCGAAAACGCTAATGACTTGATGCAGTAAACAACTTAGACGTTATGTTATTAAAAGACAATGTCAGCGTAAAAAGTTGAGGTAAATCCGGATAGTCCTTATTTCGGATGCTTAAAAAACGCACGATACTGCGTTTTCAAGTGTGTTTTTTTAAATGTTACTCACTTAAAAATAACATAATTACTCCTGCTTAACTTCACCACATATATAATAAAGTGTTTACAAGATAAAAAAATTCTAGAACAGCAAAGGAAACAATAAATAAAGTTGAGTGTATCATCTTTTTCCAAAAAAAAATAAAATAAATAAAACAAGAGCTGTCAGAGAACAGCGCAGCTCGACTATTCGATTTTTCAGAGAATAATAAATTATATAGCTAGTATATACCACCAGAAAATAAGGCTAAAACAATGTGGGGTGGGGTTGAGGGCGCAACATAGCTATGTGTAAGAACTGATTAAAACTACAGAGAAATATATAAAAAAAAATCAAGTTTTGAGTGGGGATGGGGATGGGGAAAGGTGGGGTGGGTGGTGGGGGTAGTAATGGTGGTTAGGGCAATATATATGTGTAAGAAGCTATGTAATAATTAACCAAAACAATACAAAACTAGAAATTGTTATTGTCCATGGGACAAAAACGTATGGCTCCCACACTCGCCCGAACGGACATAATTGACGACTTTAGGTCCAACTGTTCTTTATTGATCTGAGATCGTTTTGATATTCAATATCCCTGTGACTGTATCTACTATACTATGTGTGGTTCAAGTAACCGGACCGACCCTATATTTTTTAAAGGGCCGACCCTAAAACTTCTTACGCAAAAATTAAAAAAAAAATCAAAAATCAAAAAAAAAAAAATTATAAAAAAAAAATTAAACAAAAAATTAAAATTAAAAATATTTAAAAAAAAAATTAAAAAAAAAATCAAAAAAAAAAAAAAAAAAATCAATAGGGGTCATCTACTGGTCATGACCAACCATCCTTCCAAGTTTGAGGACCCTAGGTCCAACCATTCTCTAGTTATTGATCGGACATAGTTTCACCACGACCTTGACCTTTGACCTAGTGACCCCTCTACTTGTCATGACTAACCGTCGTTCCAAGTTTGAGGACCCTAGGTCCAACCGTTCTCTAGATATTGATCGGACATCGTTTTGATAAGTCAAGGTCACCGCGACCTTGACCTTTGACTTAGTGACCCCAAAATCAATAGGGGTCATCTACTTGTCATGACCAACCATCCTTCCAAGTTTGAGGACCGTAGGTCCAACCATTCTCTAGTTATTGATCGGACATCGTTTGTGACACAGACAGACCTACGGCCTTGACCTTTGACCTAGTGACCCCAAAATCAATAGGGGTCATCTACTTGTCATGACCAACCATCCTTCCAAGTTTGAGGACATTAGGTCCAACCGTTCTCTAGTTATTGATCGGACATCGTTTGTGACACAGACAGACCTACGGCCTTGACCTTTGACCTAGTGACCCCAAAATCAATAGGGGTCATCTACTTGTCATGACCAACCATCCTTCCAAGTTTGAGGACCCTAGGTCCAACCATTCTCTAGTTATTGATCGGACATCGTTTTGATAGTCAATGTCACCGCAACCTTGACCTTTGACCTAATGACCCCAAAATCAATAGGGGTCATCTACTTGTCATGACCAACCATCCTTCCAAGTTTGAGGACCCTAGGTCCAACCATTCTCTAGTTATTGATCGGACATCGTTTTGATAGTCAATGTCACCGCAACATTGACCTTTGACCTAGTGACCCCAAAATCAATAGGGGTCATCTACTGGTCATGACCAACCATCCTTCCAAGTTTGAGGACCCTAGGTCAAACCGTTCTCTAGTTATTGATCGGACATCGTTTTGATCTTTGAAGTCAATGTCACCGCAACATTGACCTTTGACCTAGTGACCTCAAAATCAATAGGGGTCATCTACTGGTCATGACCAACCATCCTTCCAAGTTTGAGGACCCTAGGTCCAACCATTCTCTAGTTATTGATCGGACATCGTTTGAGACACAGACCTACAGACACGCAGACAGACAGACAGAAAGCACAAAAACAATATGGCTCCCCTACCACACTTTGTGTGGGGGAGCCATAAATATGTAAAAAAAACTTAATTAAAAATCGAGTTTTGAGTGGGGATGGGGGAGAGGCGAGGGTGGGGAGAGCAACATATATGTGTAAGAAGCTATGTAAGAATTGACCAAAACAACACAAAAATATGGTAAAACAAAAATAACTAGAAATTGTTATTGTCCATGGGACAAAAACGTATGGCTCCCCCACTCGCCCAAACAGGCATAATTGACAACTCTAGGTCCAACCGTTCTCTATTGAACCGAGATCGTATCCCTGTAACTGTATCTACTATCTGTATCAGTAAGGCCACATAAAAAAATATGTGTGGTTCAGGTAACCCGACCGACTCTATTTTTTTAAGGGGCCGACCCTAAAACTTTTTATGCAAAAATTAAAAAAAAAAAAAAAAAATTTTTTAAAAGAAATAAAAAAATAATTTTTTTTTTACTAAACAAAAAAAAATCAATAGGTGTCATCTACTGGTTATGACCAACCATCCTAAGTTTGAGGACCCTAGGTCCAACCATTCTATAGTTATTGATCGGACATCGTTTTGATAGTGAAGGTCACCGCGACCTTGACCTTTGACCTAGTGACCCAAAATCAATAGGGGTCATCTACTGGTCATGACCAACCATCCTTCCAAGATTGAGGACCCTAGGTCCAACCATTCTCTAGTTATTGATCGGACATCGTTTTGATAGTGCAGGTCAGCGCGACCTTGACCTTTGACCTAGTGACCCAAAATCAATAGGGGTCATCTACTGGTCACGACCAACCATCCTTCCAAGATTGAGGACCCTAGGTCCAACCATTCTCTAGTTATTGATCGGACATCGTTTTGATAGTGAAGGTCACCGTGACCTTGACCTTTGACCTAGTGACCCCAAAATCAATAGGGGTCATCTACTGGTCACGACCAACCATCCTTCCAAGATTGAGGACTCTAGGTCCAACCATTCTCTAGTTATTGATCGGACATCGTTTTGATAGTCAATGTCACCGCAACCTTGACCTTTGACCTAGTGACCCCAAAATCAATAGGGGTCATCTACTTGTCATGACCAAACATCCTTCCAAGTTTGAGGACCCTAGGTCCAACCATTCTCTAGTTATTGATCGGACATCGTTTTGATAGTCAATGTCACCGCAACCTTGACCTTTGACCTAGTGACCCCAAAATCAATAGGGGTCATCTACTTGTCATGACCAACCATCCTTCCAAGTTTGAGGACCCTAGGTCCAACCATTCTCTAGTTATTGATCGGACATCGTTTTGATAGTCAATGTCACCGCAACATTGACCTTTGACCTAGTGACCCCAAAATCAATAGGGGTCATCTACTTGTCATGACCAACCATCCTTGCAAGTTTGAGGACCCTAGGTCCAACCATTCTCTAGTTATTGATCGGACATCGTTTTGATAGTCAATGTCACCGCAACATTGACCTTTGACCTAGTGACCCCAAAATCAATAGGGGTCATCTACTTGTCATGACCAACCATCCTTCCAAGTTTGAGGACCCTAGGTCCAACCATTCTCTAGTTATTGATCGGACATCGTTTGAGACACAGACCTACAGACACGCAGACAGAAAGCACAAAAACAATATGGCTCCCCTGCCACACTTTGTGTGGAGAGGGGGGGAATGGGGTGGAGTGGGGAGGAGCAACATATATGTGTAAGAAGCTATTTGTAAGAATCGACCAAAACACAGAAATATGTGTAAAAAAATGAAATAAAAAAATTGGAGTTTCGAGTGGGGGGGGTGGGGGGGAGGAGGGGACAACATATATGTGTAAGAAGCTATGTGTAAGAATTTGACAAAACAACAAAACAATAGATATATGTAAAAAACAATAAACATTAAATAAAAATATTCCATTTCGAGCGTGGGGTGGGGAGAGGAGGTGGGGCAACATAGCTATGTGTAAAAATTGACCCAAACAACACAGAAATATGTAAAAAAATAAAATAAAAGAATTCGAGTTTGTCTGTGTGTATGTGTGTCGGGAGGGGGGGGGGGGGGGGGGGGGGGGGGGGGGGGGGGGGGGGGGGGGGGGGGGGCAACATATTTGTGTAAGAAGCTATGTGTAAGAATTGATCAAAACAACACAGAAATATGAAGAATTTTTTTTTAAAAACAATCTAGTTTCGAGTGGGTGGTGGTGGATGGGTGGGGAGAGGGTGGCTGGGGAGGGGGCAGGGGCGGGCCAACATGTATAAGAATTGACAAAAGCAACACAGAAATTTGTAAAAAAAAAAAAAAAGTTTCAAGTTGGTTGGTGTTTGGGGGGGGGGGGGGGTTGGTTAGAGGTGGTGGGTGGGACCGGTGGTGTGGGAGGGTGGGGGCGAGGGGGCAACATATATGTGTAAGAATTTACAAAAGCAACACAGAAATTTGTAAAAAAAAAAAAAAGTTTCAAGTTTGGGGTTGGGGGTGGGGGGGGGGAGTGGCCGGGGGGGGAGGGAGGGGCATGCGAGTGGTGTGGGGGGAGGGGAGCAACATATATGAGTAAGAATTGACTAAAACAACACAGAAATATGTAAAAAAAAAAATAGTTTCAAGTGGGGGGGGGGGGGGGGGGGGGGCGAGGGAGGGGGTAAGGCGGGGTTGGGGGGAGGAGGCAACATATATGTGTAAGAATCGACCAAAACAACACAGAAATTTATAAAAAAAATAAAAAGTTTCAAGTTTGGGGGTTGGGGGGGGGGGGGAGTGGCGGGGGGGGGGGGGGGGGAGGGGCATGCGAGTGGTGTGGGGGGGAGGGGAGCAACATATATGTGTAAGAATTGACTAAAACAACACAGAAATATGTAAAAAAAATATATAGTTTCAAGTGGGGGGGTGGGGGGGGGGAGGGGGGGGGGGGGGGGGGGGGGGGGGGGGGGGCGAGGGAGGGGGGAAGGCGGGGTTGGGGGAGGAGGGGGGAGGAGGCAACATATATGTGTAAGAATCGACCAAAACAACACAGAAATATGTAAACAAACAAAAGAGTTTAAAAAAAGCTGTGGAGGGGTGGGGGAGTGGGGCCTGTGGGGGGGGGGGGGGGGGGGGAGGGAGCCCATGCCCCAATATGAGTGAAGTATGAATAAGATGCATAATGCTATAAGAAATCCCAAACCAAATTTATAGATATACATGGGCGGATTTAGAGGGGGGCGGAAGCGGCGTACGCCCCCCTAAAATCGACCAAGGTAAGTTTTTTTAAAAACAGTCGAAACACTTAATCCACATATTGACTAAATATGTGACAATTAAAGTCGGTTAATATGATCACAGACATGTTATTAGGTCTTTGATTTGATCAAATATCAACTGCAGTTCGCTGATTAGTTCAATTTTCGCTCATTAGTTTCATTTTCGCTGGTTTTGCACCTTTCCGATATTTAAAAAGACAGTAGCAGCCGATACATTGAAAATGTCAGGCCCATCGAAGGGAAAAAAACTTGGTCCATCCAGTAGTACGCTGTCTCAGACAGATTTAAGATGGTTTTTTTTCGACAAGTGCGAAAGAAAAGAAAAGGTTTGTATTACTTTTGCTTTGTAAGATAGTTTCTAGGATGCATTTTCGGTGCCGACCTGGTATTTGTTTACGATGAATTTTGGTGCATTTTAGGCTTACTTTTATTTTAAAGTTTGCGTACCGAGTACCAAAAGACGTTTTTTTAGTCCCGCATACCACGCAATTGAGTCCCGAATACGGCGTAAATAGACCCTGATTAAGTTAACACATTGTTAAATCCTTTTATTTGAAAACGGACTGTTTATATTCATACATGTACCGGTATGTCCACGTTACTGTAGATAAAATACCAAACAATTTCGATGCACGCCCTCAGTAGAATTTTTTTTTTGCTCGCTTCGCTCGCTCGACGCATAATGGCTAATGAGTGGTTTAATTAACACATTGTTAAATCAGTTTATTTGAAAACGGACTTTTTTTATTCATACATGTATGTCCATGTTACTGTAGATAAAATATCAAACAATTTCGATGCACGCCCTCAGTATAAAAAATTTTTTCGCTCGCTTCGCTCGCTCGGCGCATAATGGCTAATGAGTCGTTTAATTAACACATTGTTAACTCCTTTTTTTTTTGAAAACACACTTTTTTACCCTATCAATGCACTACCGCAACCGTTTTATGAGGCTAGATACGGACCCGAAAATTGACCAAAATCTTACGCCCCCCCTAAGCTGAAATCCTGGATCCGCACCTGGATATATACATGCTTACATGCAAACCTAGATTTGCCTTTATTGCACATGTTATGGGCCATCACTATTTGGGTTCCATGTGAGCCCAGAAATTGCAGAAGACAAAATGTATTACCCAACCCTTTATAACATACTATAAGGAAACCGTTTCCAAAATTTAGGTCAGCTAGGACAAGAAATGCAAGAGATATAGACCTGTAAACACAGCTTACACGCAAAATTTGATGTGAAACAGACACATTTTAAGGGCTATCAGAATTTGGGTTCCATGGAAGCCCAGGGGTTACAGGAACCAAAATTACTTAAGCAGCCCTTAAGACAATGCTATAAGGAAGCTAATGGCCAAATAGCACAATGCTAGGGTAAGAATTGTAAGAGATATAGACTTGTAAACACAGCTTACACGCAAAATTTGATGTGAAATGGGACACATTTTATGGGCTATCATAATTTGGGTTCCATGGGAGCCCATGGATTACTTATGCAGCCCTTAAGATAATGCTATAAGGAAGCCCATTGCCAAATTTGGTTGTGCTAGGATAAGAAATGTAAGAGATATAGACTTGTAAACACAGCTTACACGCAAACCTTGATGTGGGACGCCGACGTCGACGCCAACGCCGGGGTGATTACATAAGCTCTCTTATTCTTCGAATAGTCGAGCTAAAAAGGGAAAAAAAAGGGAAAAAAATGGTCATATATGTACTATCTATGGCAGACTGGTAGATATATTTAAAACATGTTTTAAATGTGTCAGGTGTATGCCAAAACCCGTATTTTACTTCAAAACATGTAAAAAAATCGACATGCAGGAGCGGAAACCCTCCTGCACCCACCCCCCACCCTCGCGCGTTAAATGTCACTATCCCTTAAAAAAATCCTGGGGAAGGCCCTGAAATCCATGGGTCCAAAAAGATGCACTACCCAAGACACAACTATGTCAAAATAGAATATGTTTTCTTCCAAAGATTAAGCTATAAATTAGGTTTAAAACATCTAGTGCATAATTATAGTTCATGAGAAAGTGCTGTAACAATTAAAGTTATCTGCCCTTTGCTTGGAGAGTCAAGGTCACATCCACATCTGCTTTGTCATGTTGCAATGTACCACCCTAGATACAACTATAAACAAAGTTTGAAAGGTATAGTGCATACAGTTTGTGAAAAAGTGACCTAAACGCAAAAGTTGAACCTAAAATTTATTAAGTTATCTGCCATTTGCTTGGAGGGTCAAGGTCACTTCCACATTTGCTTTGTCACGTTGCGATGTACCACCCAAGATACAACTATAAGCAAAGTTTGAAAGGTCTAGTGAATAGAGTTTGTGAGAAAATGACCTAAACGCAAAACTTGAATGTTGCCGCCGCCGCCAGAAAAGCAACACCTATGTCTCTTTTTTTCTTCGAATAGGCGAGACGAAAACTGTGGAGGGCCCTGTAACTAATATACAACCTAAGCTAAAGGGAATTGAATTTCTATGAAATAATCCTTATCAGCCTTAAAATCTGGTCTAAATCGTACATGGTCTGCTCAGCCATGGTCGGAATAAGCCACAACATCTACATATGTACGTTTAACTGTCATCTTTGACCATAACTCAACGGAAATGACTTCACTAGTAATGCTAAAAAGATGAAATAAAAGAGATGATAGGTGATAGAAGTAAAATAAAGAAATAAACAAGACATAACACACAGACCATATAGAGGGTCTAACAAATTTATAATAAATACGGTTTGGGGTGGGGTATACATAATAAAAAGAAAGAAAGAAGAAAATGTTTCCAATCGCTTTTCACCCCTCGAGTACTATACCAATCTGGCTTCCGTGGTGGTACCAGGGCCCATATGTCCCCGCCGGCATAGCTCTAGCTCAATGGCCTACTGCAATGGGCCCCGACTTAGTAGGAGAGAGTGGATCCCTCTTATAGGATACCAAGGAGGGAGTCTCAGCTGCGGTTCCTGGGGAAGAAACTGTGTAGACATCTAGTTGAAAACTGTCTGTACTTCATTGAATGGGCTGATCTGGTCCTAGCTGTGGATGGGGTTAAGTAGTCGCAGGCTGGGATGTCGACTAGGTCATTAACTTAACCACCTTGTAAAACAGGGTCAATTGCAATTTGGATCTCCTGCTTTCAAGGGGTTCCCACTTCAGATGTTCAAGCACGTTTGATACGCTGCTGATGTTCCTGTATCTGTGGGTGGTATAACGAGCAGCTCGTCTTTGGACCATCTCCACTTTCCATATCTGATCTTTGTGGTGGGGACTCCATACTGCAGCAAAGTAGTCCAGGTTAGACCTAACCATACTGATGTAGGCATTCGTCTTTGTCTCCTCGTTGTTGGACTTAGGTTTCGTCGCAGGAAGCCCAACATGCTGTTTGCTTTCTTGGTCGACACCTAGATATTTGGTGCTGTCGTTAGCTCTATGACATGGGCTTTGAGTCTATATTGGAATCTAGTGGGGTTGCGTGATCTTGTTACGCTGAGGGGGCTGCATTTTTTGAGGATGAAACTCCATGCCCCACTTGTTCCCATTCAGCTTATGTGTGCAGTCCTGTTGGGAGTGCTTCACAATCTGTGGTGCTTATTATGGTCAGGAATACAATGCAGTCATCGGGAAAGAGTCTTGTTTGTGAGCAGATGTTTTCTGGTAAGTCGTTAATGAAGAGGAGGAAAAGCAAGGGATCCAGGATTGTACCTTGTGGAACCCCGCTTACGACTGGAATGGACGATGACCCCTCAACCACTATTTGTTGTGAACGGTTTGAAACGAAGGACTCTATCCAGCAATAGGTGCTGCCCCTGATGCCATAGTGATGTAGCTTTCTGAGTAGACATCGGTGCGGAACACAGTCAAATGCTTTTGAAAAGTCAAGTGTGACCATGTCGATCTGTAGACCTTTGTCTAATGCAGAAGCTAATTTGTGGGCTAAAGTGACTAGTTGTGTCTGGCAGCTCCTTCTCATCCAGAAACCATGCTGGCAGTCTTGTTAAGATGCTGTATTGCTCTACATGTTTCAGGATGTTGCTTACTACAATATGCTCCAACAACTTACAACACAGACAGGTCAGTGAAACTAGGCGGTAGTTGGCTGCCTCATAACGCTGTCCCTTCTTGAACACTGCGGAGACATTGGCCTGCTTCCAGTCTTCTGGCACAGTTCCTGTGTGTAGGGTTCTGTTGAAGATGATAGTGAGTAAAGGAGCAAGCGCGTTCACTCTTTTAGTATGCGTGTAGGTATCATGTCTGGTCCTGTTACAATTTTCTGACACCTTCCTCAGATAGGGTGATGTCCTGCATATCAGGTAGTGGAGTGCCCTCCGTTTCTGGAATCTGGTCATCGTCTTCATGTGTGAACACTTTCTGATATTGTCTGTTGAGTATGTCCGCCTTGTCTTTCGCGGTGTTGAACAGGCGCCCATTGTCCTTGAGTGGGGCTAAACCAGCTGTGTCTTTTTGCAGAGATTTAATGTAGCTCCAGAAGTGTTTTTGTTTACAAGGTCGATCATCTTCTGGGTCTCCTACTTCAATGATGTTGTTTATACATAGGACCAGTAAGATTGACGTTCTGCCTTTTGTACACCCTTTTTACTTCCCTTGCATTTTCTGATGTCCAACTCGTTTTTGGTTGACTTCATTTTTTTTAACAGTCAATTTCATTTTCGGATCTGACTGTCTTGTTGATCCATGGCTTCTTTATGTTTTTGCTACTTAAGAGTTTGGTAGGGATGTGTCGCTTCATTAGAGTTGTTAGCATGTCCTTGAATTTGGTCCATAGTTCATCAGAAGTAGAGTTGTTCTCCGTGGACTTGAAATTCCGCATGGGCTTGTATGAGTTCTTGCTTAGTCGAGTCTCCTTTCTTGTAGCAGAAAACCTTCCTTGGTGGGGTAATCGCTTTTGCAGGATTTAGACTCGATTCCACATAAACGGCTTCATGGTCGGAAATGCCAGGTATGATCTCTACTCTATTAACAAGGGACTTGATGTTTGAGAAAAACAGGTCAAGGATGTTTTCTGTGTCCTCAGTGATTCTCGTTGGTGCCATGACCATCTGGTCTAGGAAGTGGTCTTTGCTGATGGAAAGCAACTGATGGCACTGTCCGGATATGTTGGCATTTGACACTGTCTCTTTCCCAGTTGATGTCCCCAATATTGAAATCTCCGCCTAGCGAAGTATGGGCTCCAGCTGGGATCCTATATAGTGATGTCCGAAGTCGTTCAAGATACTCTGAGTTGCCTTCATCTGGTGGTCGGTAAAAGGATCCGACAAATAGTTGACCGACTCCAGGTATTTTCACTTGTGTCCAAATTAGCTCACACCCAACGTCAACGTTCAGTTCCTCAGGTTCACTGCTTTCAATCCTGTCTGAAACAAGGATGAAGACTCCACCTCCAGACTTATTAGTTCGGTCTTTACGGTAGACTTTGAAGTCCTTTGGGAATACTGCTATTGGTAGATGTTATCTTCAACCAGGATACGGTACCTATAATGATGTCGGACTGCGTGGATTCAATCATGTTTTCCAGGTGGCGCTTCTTGTCGACCATTCAGTGGCAATTTACAACTAGCACTCTCAATGGGATGGCATCTCGCTGCCTTGTGCTGTGGTGTACCATTTGTGTCTCGCTACTGTTGTGGAAGCTGGGGTGAGTGACATAATCAGCCGAAATTGAAGTAGGGGTGGGGTACCTGGGAGAGTACAACTGGAAAAAGGCGTTCGATTTGCAGTCGTGTGACTGGTTGAGATCTTGTTTGGTGATGATATTGCACATGGACAGATGAAGCTATTTTTTTTTGGGGGGGGAAGGGGGGGGGGGGGGGGGGGGGGGGGGGGGGGGGGGAATTGGCGGGAGTGGGGGGCAACATGTTTAAGAATTGACAAAAGCAACACAGAAATATGTAAAAAAACAAAACAAGTTTCAAGTGGGGGGGGGGGGGGGGGGGGGGTAGGAGGGAGTGAGAGGCGGGGGGGGAGCAACATATATGTGTAAGAATTGACTAAAACAACACAGAAATATGTAAAAAAAAAAAATGGGGAAGGAAGTGGGAGTGGGGTGGGGAGGAGGGTGCCCAATCACAATTTGGGTTCCATGGCAAAATTACTTATCCAACCCTTTACAACACACTATAAGGAAACAAATTCCAAAATATAGTTCAGCTAGGACAAGAAATGTAGGAGATATAGACCTGTAAACACAGCTTACACGCAAAATTTGATGTGAAACAGACACATTTTAAGGGCTATCAGAATTTGGGTTCCATGGGAGCCCAGGGGTTACAGGAACCAAAATTACTTAAGCAGCCCTTACGATAATGCTATAAGGAAGCTAATGGCCAAATTTGGTTGTGCTAGGGTAAGAATTGTAAGAGATATAGACTTGTAAACACAGCTTACACGCAAAATTTGATGTGAAATGGGACACATTTTATGGGCTATCATAATTTGGGTTCCAGGGGAGCCCATGGGTTATAGCAATCAAAATTGCTTATGCAGCCCTTAAGATAATGCTATAAGGAAGCCCATGAACAAATTTGGATATGCTAGGATAAGAAATGTAAGAGATATAGACTTGTAAACACAGCTTACACGCAAACCTTGATGTGGGACGCCGACGTGATTACATAAGCTCTCTTATTCTTTGAATAGTCGAGCTTAAAAGGGACGACGAGAAGTTGGGTACCCCACATTGTACGCATTCCCAAGTGACGTTCTTCAGAGCTAAATAAACGCTATCATTCATGCCCATACACTCCTGGTGGTACATTTCACTGCCTTTGACAGTACCTGCAAGGGTACTTGCATGGTCTAGGGCCGGGGTTCGGTTCTCTGTCTGACAGTAGGGGACTACATAAAAATATCAAGACAAGTTAGTCTTTGCACACAGATCCGTTGGACTTCGATCTGGTGCAACGCATCAATGCAATGAACTTGGTGCAATAACCTGAACATGATGAGAAAGACAAGTATTCTGCATACCTGATGTTATCTAAATACTCTTTTCAAGAGGTACCGACTCTGGGAGCTAGTGTGATTTACATTTAATGCCATGAACAAAGTGGAAATAACCACAAATGTTATGTAGTTTTCGAGCATTTTCAAAAAAAATACCAGAAGTAAACATTACAAAAGGTGAAGGTCATATATATGACATCTAGTGGGTGGAGTGTGTAAAATATATAGAAAACAGTTAATACACACAGGGAACTGTAAATGTATGGTCAGACTGGGAGTATATAACAAACCAAAGGAAAGTATGCACAGGTGCATACGAATTGATGAAGAACTTAAACTATAAGAGCCTAGAATGGAAGCCTCAGCGCTTCGCACTACCGCAAAGTCCAACCTAACTGGTCAAATCAGCTACTTTCAGATTATTAATCAATTCATATATTTGTTAAGTTTATTTTTTTCTTCAAATTTTGCTAGTAATTTAGTAATAAAAATATTTAAAATGAGGAGTTATATATAATGTTTATCCTGTACATAAGTATTTTTTTTTAATATTTTAGTGGTGGCTCCCAGCAGGACTGTTTACATTATTTTTTTAATAAAACACAACCACTAGTCACACAGTAATTGTCTGTTTTAATTCTCCTTTGTGAATTAGAACTGGTATCATAACCATAGTACACAAGAGTTTCACTAAATGCTCATTCCACTTTCACTGTGGTTCATCAGTCATTCTACTGGCTAACTAAAGTAACTACCCCAATTGGTACCTCACTGTTTATATACAAAATGCATTTTTTGTGTCGACACTGGTTGTCTGCGATTGAAAACACATCAATATAACTGCTTATAAGTGTGTGCATTAAAAGAAATCAAATGAGAAGCATTTCAATTGGCTGGAATGCAAATATCATCAAATAAAACGGAAGCCATTAGAATGGGAGGCCATAAATGAAAATGGAGAAATTCTATTTGCATCTGATAAACTCAATGGGTGCATGCAATATGCATGCAAATTTGTTTTAAAGTGTCGAAGCACTGGTAAGTATTATAGTTTTTTAAAAAAGAGGTGGCAATTTATTTCAAAATCCTGTTTTGCAATGGGCGACTTGGTGTGCGTGACACTGATCAAGTCCTCGATGACTGCCATAGAGCGGAGAAGGGGGTGTCGGTCTATTCAGAGCACAAAATACTCACCTTCGTAAACATATCAACATATGCGAGCGTGGAAACCTGCGGCTCGGTCGTCTTGCCTTTATATTTTTCAGCAACATCTCGCAAATCTGCAAGAAGTACCGAGAAATCCATTGCAAAATATTTACTTTACACGACTACATGTGAATAGATATAAACACAACCATATAAGCGCCACCTATGTGCAGCGGTAATGTCAAAGAGCGAGAACTCGTGTTTACTGCTTTACTCGTTCGTTTTTCTTTCTATCCAACCACAATATGAAAAGTTGGAGAAAATGATGTTTAAGTAAATTAATATCATCAAGAATGAAATGTTTAATGATTAACTTAATTAAATACTGCAGAATACTTGAAAACAAAGTTCTGAGGTTGTTGTTTTTTATATTAAAACTAGATGTTATAATTTTAATTTATGTACATTTTTGTTCCGTTGTTCCCTAAAAGTATGTAAATGGCTTCATGTTCCCTGAAAACAACAACGTTACCTTGTTCCCAAAAAGTAAATGGTCATATTATGTTGATGACACTGGGTATTAAAGTTTACATGCGTCCATTTTTTAATCCATTACTAATACGGCAACTTGAAGTCGGCTCTGTCGTCCCTGCATGGTCATACATATCAATATTTCATGCACATGTGGACAGTTTTAAGAACTCAACACATTCGCTATGGAATGACTACCATAGATACGCAATGGCATTTTTTGGCGAATGTATGTTTTAAATCTGTGGAAGAACACCTCTGAAAAACAGCTTTTTTCCCCCTTTTTTTTATGAAAAAATATGAATATAAATCAATGGTGGCGGCGAGTGTAAGCAAGCCCGGGGATCGCACCGTCTGCATTGCTTTGGCGCTTTGGCAATACAGAGTGTTTACGACTCCTAGAAGTGGTGTAGGTGGTCCAGTTTATGAACGATTAAATGTGTGCCTTTTTCCAAAAATCGAAGAATGTCATGTGCTAGCCAACAAATCAAAGTGATCATTCCCAGAATTAGGACATGTGTGAGAAATCCTTTCTGCCGTATGTAATTCATGTGAAAAAAATCTCGCGCATACAGTATCGGAATGTTCATTATTTTTTATATTCAGGCCTTTACGTATGTGAATTTTCCAAATATTCATATAGATATTTGACATACATATGTGAATATCTTGACAAAAATAACGTAATTTGAAGAATATTTGTCTAAAAAAAAGAAAGAAAAAAATATATATCTAATAAAAAAAATGGCAATAGAGGCGTACAACTTATCATGCAGTCGTACTTTGAAATAAGAACAAAACCCAAGGTGGAAACATTCTATTTACGTTTCAATTGTTTAATACACGTAAACAAACATGCATATGTGCGATTGTGCCGTTTGTTGGAAGTAATAGTCCCTATGATAATGTACATGAAGCGTTGCAGAGACTACATTGACATTAAACGTTAAGTTCTGCTTTATGAACAGAACAGAACAGAACAGAACAGAACATATATTTTATTTAACTTGTACATACGTACATCGTCATTTATACATACATAAATACAATTGTTCATAAACAAGTCACGTGATTCTACAAATGAATCATTTCATATCAATAGTTTGAATAATATATATATATAGCAAATAACTATTACATGAGGATGAAAATACAGAAGATCTTTTATTATATATTCAACAATGAATTTCTTACAGATAAAGCTTTACTTAAATATTTTGCTAAATTAATAATAATATTATTATCTTGCGTCTGAAGTAATTCTATGAATTTAAACATACTTGGTCTATTATAGTAATATTTCTTAATATAAATGTTGCGTATTTCTGTATAACAAGTGCATTTCAAAATAAGTGATACTCGTCTTCCAAATCGCTGCTATTACAACATTGACAATATCTTTCATTTCTAGGTATTCTAGTGTATCTACCAGCTTGTATTCTTAACGCATGTGCAGATATTCGGATTTTTGTTAAATATGGCCTTAGATTACATGGTAAAATATCAAGGTATGCTTCGTAATTAAAACTCATTTTACAATTATTATATAATTCAAGTACACTACTTGATTCTTTATCCACAAACCATCCTTGTATGAAACAATCAACAACTCTTTGTCTAAATACGTTAATAAAGTACTTAAAGTCAACCGAAGTTGGATCATTCCAGACATAAGTAAAACCATATTCATTTAACATCTTTACTATGTTTGATACCCAGTTTGTATAACCCTTTTTACAATCGTGTAATGATGAGATGTAAACATTTTTAAGTATTATATTATCTGTTTTTAGTATGTTAAACCAATATTTAAAAATTCTTACATAACGTATTATGAATAAAGGATATCTGCCTAATTCAATATAAACTCCTGCTGTACATGAGCTATTTCTCACCTTTAAAATTTGCTTACAAAATTTTAGATGTAATCTCTCGATTTGCTTTGATTTTGTATATCCCCAAATTTCCAAAGAATAATTCAAAATTGAGCCAACAAAAGAGTCAAATAATTGACATAGTATTTTCGGTTTCAGTCTTATCTTTTTACAATTATTTAAGAGTATATTCCGTGCTTTCAGAGCTTTTCCAATCAAATGTTCTTGGTTTAAGGCAAAATTCCCCGTATAATTAAAAACTGTTCCTAATTAATTGAAATCATTTACTTCTTCTATGTTTCCTCCATTATAATACCATTGTTCAATAGCCCACCTCTTTTTCTTAAAAAACATGACTTTTGTTTTCGCCGTGTTTACCTAATAATCATAAAGTAGATTAATATTGTGTTGCAATTCTTCAGGTGATTTACCTAAAATGACCATATCATCCGCAAATAAGAGTAAAATAAGTACTGTATCATCATTTGTAAACCTGTATTAATGTCATTTTGTAAATATAATTATAGGTCCTCAATAAAGAGCGAGAATAATATTGGCGAATTTATCTCCCCTTGTCTCAACTCAATCGCATATTCAAAATAGTCTGAGTACTGTTCACATTTCCTAACACATGATTTCACTTTTTCATACATATCTTTAAATATTCTTAACAATTTACCCTGAATTCCAACGTTGTGAAGTTTCATCCATGATGCATTTCTATAAATCGTATCAAAACATTTCTTCAAATCAACAAATACACAATATAATCTTTTCTTATCATTAAGAAACTTTTGCACCGTATTTATTAAGACCATCAATGCATCAGTGGTTGAACGCCCATTTCCTAAATCCAAACTGCGCATCAGATAGCCTATAACATGATTATTATCACTAAAAGTTACAATTCTCTTATTTAATACAGTTGTGAAAAGCTTAGATAAGCAGCTTACTAGAGTGATGCCCCTGTAATTATTTCCCCGGTTTTATGTAATGGAATAATTATACATTCGGTCCTTTTTTCTGGAAAATACCCAGAATCAAGTATAATATTAAACATGTCACACAAATGAGAAGATAAAATATCAATACTTTCAATTAAATATTCATTCATTATATAGTGTCCTATACATTTTTCTCTCTTAAGATGTTTTACCGCATCTAAAATTCCTTGTACAGTTATGCGTGTATCTAGTTCTTCAAAGGTGCAGCTTAAATTATTAAAATCATGAGTATTACAAAATTCCTCTGCATCATCATTTTGACATGGTTAATAATATTTATCCTAAAGAACTTCAGCTTAACAAAGCTAATTTATCTGATAACAACGCTTCTTTTCTTGATTTAGATATCTCGATTGAAAATGGTGAAATAATTAGTAAAATCTTTGACAAGAGAGATGATTTTAATTTTGACATTGTTAATTATCCCTACTTGAATGGGGATGTTCCCCGAGTAAACTTCTTATGGGGTGTATGTGTCTCAACTTATTCGTTTTTCAAGAGCTTGTACTCTAGTTGAGGACTTTAATATTCGTAATCTTTGTATAACTAAAAAGCTACTCAATCAGGGTTACCGTTACCATAAACTTCGTAAAACCTTTGCAAAATTGTATTATCGTAACCCTGATCTTCTTTCCAAAGATAAAAGTAATTTCAGGACTCTTCTGCGACAAGAACTATCACAACCTGACTTCTATGGTGATGTGATTTATAAACTTCGTAAGATTCTTGCTTATGATCACTTTCATACTATCTTTGTGAAACTTGTTAAAACCCTATCATTTTGCAACGTACTGCATGCTTGGTGGTGGACCCTTTTACAGTTCGCCACTATGCTTTCCTCTTTAATTGTACGATGACCGGACAGGCTGTTGACCCTATGATGACGCCTACCTAAAGCCCATTGGGACGTGCCCTTAATGGTTTATTCCCTTGTTGCTCTGGCTTCTGCCAAGTCAATGAGTACCTTCATTGTGGTTTTCTAGGCTATTTTTTTTTTGTATTATATTTACACGAGCATATTTGTGTTTTACTTATATTGCCTATTGATGCTACCTTGTTGGTTAGAGATTAGATCATGGCTGGGATTTCTTTATTTACACTGTCCTGTTTTAATGGGATGACAGTAGAGTAAGTGTGAGGTTTGGTGCACCCTAGAACCGGTTTAAACCCCCAGTGGCCTACTTTGCCACTGACCGTTCCAAGGCGGTAGCCATATTGTCAACCCTTTTGTGTTTGTGATGTCGTTTGCATTTATTATTACTTTTGCCTTCTTGTTTGTCTGTTTGCGTGTTTGTTTCTGTGTTTTGTGGTTGACTGTCCTCCTTGAATGCTACTTTCCCTGTCCGATCTGTTTATATTTCTTTCTTCTTAAAAATATTTGAAGTTCAACGTAATTGTGTAATTATGCAATGTTGAATGCATCAGACAAAATTAATGTAAAGTCGAAAAGAAAACAAATTCATTTGGAGTTTGAATTTGGAGTTAAAGTTTAACAATATGTTTATTCATTTCAGTGTACTGGATGTATTAAACAATATGTATATCACACAATCATAATAAACTGCGTAATACAACACATGAACAATAAAAAGTCGTTGAAACATTTTTGAAACGAAATGTAACGATTAACTTATTTACAGCGAAATACATAATACATCACTTTACTTAGTGAAAGCAAATAAGTATCGAACATAAGTTTAACAAAGCAAAATAGCCCATCCAAGAGACCCAAATGGACCTAAATTGATGACATTGGAAGGCATTAACTTTCTTTTGTTTACATGTGCTCTCATCTCGGTTGAAAATTTATAAATGATTCGTTATCATTGAATCTTGACCAAGCTTCACAAATATCAAATATATATAATATTATATATATTTTATTCAAACAGTCCCGTAGCTACTCTGAGGCATCGGTAGAATTTTGGGAAGTTACAGAACATTATGTAGGCTTTCAAATGGAAAATCAATTAAATAAAATCACTAAAATATATTTGTCCAACATATAAAACTAAAATTTCGCAGGAAATGCACTAAAACGTAGGAAATCAACAGTTTTTTTCCGGAGTACATGTCCTCACACCCCGCTAGGTAGGGATTTGCCTCGGGTCATTTCGGGGCTGGCTACGGTCTGTCAAAAATGCAAAGGCTCTATCTCTTATTATTTAAAAAAAAACGATCTCACTGGTTTTCAAAATGTAGATCTTTTAAAGATCCGATTAATATCAAGGTTTGATAAAATGTGGAGGTGCTTATAAGACGAAATGTATGAATTATTTAGAATTTAGACATACAAATTTCTAAATCCTCTCAATATGAAGAAATATGGAGATGTGATTCGGTTCACAAATATTACTAATGGTCGTATCTGAATGCCTTTCGAACATTCTGAACACGTTTCATTGAGATCCAATACAACATTTAGTTGTGAACGAGATCATAAGAATATGTTGCAGGACGAACAAAATGTGATCACAATAGCCCATCTCAGGTTCTAGTGATCTAATAATGAATTCATTAAATCTGCAACTTAAAAAATATAAATCACACGCTTACAATGTGCTTCATATTTGTTCAGCCCTTGCAGTACATCAAATAAACATGTAATTAGACAACATAGTTTCGGTCATAAAAGTCATTCAGTCGCTTGACCTAATATTATCAAAGTATTTTCAAAACGATAAACAAACACTTAATGTTTGTAACTCATCCCAGAATATAATAATAGAACTACCACAATTTAAAAGTTACATGTGCTACAGTGAAAATAATTATGGAATTTCGAAAATGATCTCGAACACCGGCAGCGTGAAAAGAGATCTCGTGCACTTGTATTGTTATACTTGTTAGATTCGCTCACGAGTTTTGTAATGCTAGGCGGTTAATTATGTGTATGCGATGTACTTATGAATTTAGGTCATTTGTAAGGTGCCAGTGAAGTTTCTATATTGCTACCAAAACAATACGGGTAACATTTGGGTAAGGTTTTCCTCAGTATTTTACTTATTACTGCAGATAGATATAAGGGATGATTATATGTAATGTAGGTGATGGCTTACATGTCAAGAGAACGAACCCCGGGTGCGCCTCTAAATTGTATAACAAGCGAAATCATTGCGACATATGTTTTGTATCATGTATATATTTGTATGTTTTGCTTTGTCCCGTGCTATGAACAAAACGAAATTATCATAACCAATCGGAGAGTGGGTGTGTCTAGGCAGCAGTGCGATAAGTAACTGCACGATATTAGCCGTGCGACAATGAAGCTGTGCATCATATCAGTTTTACTGTTTTTGCAAACCCGAAAGGGAAATGTCTCTGCTATGATACGTTATTTGAAAGAATACAAAAAGAACCGGAAATTCTCCGCCTTAACCTCTCGGTATTGGCAAAGCAATGATTGGCGGGCGATTCCCGGGCGTGGTAAGACATACTCATACATTATCTAGATGTGGCTTTAGCGACCGAGTCCACTAGTCGAGTCCACTAGTCGAATCTTTTTGCGCACAATAAGACCTATTTATGTGTCGACGTGCCATAAAACATCATTCATTCATTCACTAGTCGAGTCTGTACTAAGGTCATTATTCCCGCCACCTGCTAGGGCATATATTCGAGTCTCGACTAATGTTTATAGTTCCGCCGCCGGCTTGAGTATATAATTGAGTCTGAAAAAAGGTTTATATTTCCACCGCCGGCTATCGCATATATTCGAGTCTCGACTAAGGTTTATAGTTCCGCCGACGGGTTGGGCATATAATAGAGTCTGAAAAAACAGGCTATGGCATGTAACTGAGAGTCTGGGCTAGGACGTATGGTATATGTGTGCCGTGTTTATGACGCATTTAGCTATATGTGGGGGTCTCACTTTTATGGCTGGTCAGGTGAGAAATACTGCAATATATTTCAGGGGCTAATTCAGGTGGTGGTGCCGCGGTCTCGGGCCACAAAGACTCCTCAAATGGAACAGGAATCTGAATATGATTGTTTTGAACTGAATGGGGACCGAATGGGGGGCAGTAATCTCGATCACCAATACTGGTATTTCATCACCACCCGATATATACCAAATATGTTAAAGGGTGGTTACACACCATTTATTGATACATTACTTATCCCACTTGATTACAGTATAAGACAATACAAATATCACTTTAGCTAATCAACTTTGCAACCAGTAGTACATATATAGAAACATATATTCCTAACATTATATCCTATATATCCTATATATCCTACTATATATCCTATACATCCTATATATCCTATACATCCTATATATCCTATACATGTATAGTGATACTCATAAACATTCATCCCGAACGATTTTTTTTCTCTTTTTTTGTCTCTGTTTCTGATACATTGTAGCCCTTTACTGACACAAAGTACGAACTCTGTGCATAGAATAAATTGAAATCGACACCAATTTACTCATTCTCGACAACGCCACTTTTTCACTTTTGGCTACTTCAATTTAAAAAATGTATATACCTCAAAATTCCTAAGTATCCACCTAAGAATATGAAGAAGAAGAAGATAAATGTTTATTAAATTGTCACAAATCATCATATGGCATACACAACGTTCAGTACAACATATTACAATATATGAGATTTTGGGCCGATATCGGCCTTAGCCCTATGAGACTAATTTATACAAATCAATTCATGTATATTAAAAATACGGCTAAAACATAAAACAAGTAAAACATACATAACGAACAGTTAGCATTAGCTTAAGACAATGTAATTCGACTATGTTTTTAATCGAGATGCAAGTTATATTAAGATTCTTTCTATTTTTAAGGATTTGCAACTAACTGTTCTTTAAAGCAGGTTCAATAAAATGCCGATTGTGTGTTATTTTGGGTCTTTTAAAATCTAGATAACACTCATTCTTAAGAAAAATCAAATATTACCCATACCGGATATTATCCTACAATGTACAATTTATTAAAAAATGAGTTTCGTCTTCCACTTCACTTAAGTTACAGTATTTGCAAATTCTTTCGTTAAAAGGAGTTTTTGGACGGGTGTACCTTCCAGTTTCTACAGCTAAAGGTATATTACAGCATCTGAATTTGGATAACGTTTTCCGTTGGCCCCTTGATAAGTCCATTTTAACATAGAATTCCGTTTTAAATTTCAACTTATATTTTTCTATAAGTTCTGAACTTGTTTCCATTTGTATTATTACCATTACTATTTAATTTCTGCTCCCATTTACCATGTTCCTTATCTATTAGTTTTTGTCTAACCATATTAATACACACATCTTTACATGGCTTTTCACATAACATGCAATATTGTATTTCTAGATCATTTATAAATTCTTCCCATGATTTGATTATATTCAATGACAATTTATGAATGATGTTACACAACCTATTTTCTGGCATGCATTTTAATCTGCACCATATCTTACAGTCTCTATATTTTGTTTAACAATGCATGCTTCCATTCCCATATCACCACTGGTAGCTATATTTGATGCATGTTTACTTGTACCTAAGAAATATTTATGACTATTTCAACGTCCGTAAAATATCGTTGACCCCAGATTCCTGCGCAATAATACAGTACAGGTTCAACAAGTGTTTCAATCAACCTTTTATATACATCATATTTCATTCCACCTGCATTTAAGTATTTTGTATATACTGCTCCAAGTGCGTGACTGGCTGATTTGGTTATTTCTCTTAGAAACATCTAAAAAATCGTTAAACCAAAAAACAAGGTATTTGTAGATCGTTAACCAAAAACCAAGGTATTTGTAGCATTTTGAAATGTCTACAGATTACCAAGCATGAAAACAAAGGATGACAATTCAGACGCCATTTATTGCACCAGTCGTTAAGTTTACTTAACAGAAGTTGTAGCTCACCTTCTGTTTAAGCTATTAAAACAATATCATCTGCATACAAAAATATTGATATCGAAACACCAAGGTTCATTTGGTTTATATCGTTAGCCAGGTCATTGATATACAATAAAAATAATGTCGGTACTTAACGCCATTTTGGACAGGGAACCAGTCTGTTAGGAAAGCATTCACCTTAATGGCGCATAAAACAGAACTGTAAAGCGATTTTATAGCTGGCATTATTTTGCCATTAATACCTAAAGCATATAACTTATAACACAGGCAATCTCTTTGAACAGTTTCAAACGCTTTCCTGAAATCTACAAAGCATGCAAATGTATCCTTTCTTTGAAGCTTTCTATTTTTAATAATTGTGTACAGTGAATATATATGATCTTGAAAGTTTGGGTCTTTTCTAAAGCCATTCTGTCCCTCACTCAAAATTCCATTCGCATCTAACCATTTACATAATCTTTTATTCATGTGTGAAAACTTTGCATGGAATCGAGATTAGCGTAATTGGCCTGTAATTCAGTGGACATTTTGGATCATCTCCTTTATATATAGGGCAAATTAGGCCTTTCATCCAGTCATCAGGTACAATACCTTTATCAAAGGAATGACTTATTATACTAAATAAAAGTTCTATGCAAGTATCATTACGTAAAACATCTGCTGGGATATTATCTATCCCGCATGCCTTCCATAATTTTGTGCTATACATAGATGACTTAACCTCTTCCCTACTGATTGGCATGTTAAGAGAATAACAGTCTAACTTATGTAATCCATGATTTTCTGGATTTTCTACAACATCTAAAACATGTTTTATGTGTGCATCATCTAGAGTATCGCTAAGTTCTTGGTTAAACAGTTGTTCATAGTCATTTTCCCATCTATTTAGTACATCTTTTTTTCCAGTTTTAATTTCACCGTTTTGGTTAATGATCTCCTTAGGTATCGCACTTTTACGATCATTCGCTAAGCCAAGCTTTTCAATCTCATTGCAAAAGTCACGTGGGTTATCAGGATTTTTAAGTCGATCATGTAGCTTAAGTTGTTCATTTATTTGGTAATTTCGCTTTAATTTACGAAAAGTGTATTAAACTCATTTCTTCTGTTACAAAATAGTTTGCGAAATTTTTTCCTGCCATTAGTCTTACAGTTCAACCAGTGTTTTTCAAGTTTACATACATCGTTCCACAACTCTTGAAGTATGGGTTTGCCCTTGATTTAAGTCGTTAGTGTTGATACATGTTTTGTTTTGAGTCCATTTCAGAAACAACTAAGTCAACAAAAGCCCGATATGCACCATTAATATCATTCAAATTAGTATGTGTATTTCACGCTTGATTGGAGGTGCGATTGAACTACAAGACACGAGTTTAAATCGTCTGCTCTGAACACATTTTAAAATAAAATTGACGTCATGTTTTACTAGTAATACCACTACAAATGCGTTTGCAAAAGAAATGTTCGCAATATTTAATGTTAACGCTGAATTACAGTTACTTGAATTTCAAACGATATTCAATTAAAAGGGAGGTAATTTAGGATTATCCATTTTTCGTTTTGTTATAGGCGGATCAAACAAAATACTTATCACACAAATATTATAAAATATATTTAAACTAAGAAAATGAGTTAAGACACACAAGTGAGTAATTAGGAATTGTGTTCAGTGTATACAAGTGTAACAATTAAATAATTGTACACTTTTAACGATACAACAATGTGTTTAACCAGGCACAAACAGTTTTACTATAAATATATATTCAAATACGGAATGAAATTTGCTTTTATCTGTTCATAAACATGCATCCTTACTGTATGACATTATTGTTGTCGTGATGGCCTCAATTCTGGTAAACTGACATTAGCCCCTAGGACAATAGCCCCTAAGCTCAAATTTTCTATCACTCAACATGCAATATGACTTTTTTAGTTTTGTTCATGCTTCTTACACTTGGTACTTTTTACCTGGCATAAATGTTAAGTAAAAAGGTGCCAAGTACACTTAGTACCTTATACCTGGTTGAAACAGATTGAAATATTTTTTTCTTTTACAATATCATTAATTACACAAACTTATAATTCAGATATCATTTCAAATTTGCATCAATGAAATCTTTTCCAACGAAGACAAGTAAAATCAACATCAGTTTTTAAAGTTTATTTACATTTAAAGGTTATTTCCTTTTTCCTTAAATCTTAAATATCTCAGAAAGTCAAAATTGCACTTGGTACCTTTGGTTTTACAATCCTCGTTACGATGCCATCATGGTTTTATTTATATTTGGCTTGGCATAATCCACAATTCTTCCAGATCGCCTCGTGTCCCAACTGATGGTTACAAACTGATTCAAACTCTGTGTTTATACCAGTTTCCTCAAGTGTGTGGTAGAAAGTGACTTAATCACGTTGTCATAAATTCAATATTTAAAATATTAAAAATCCAGGTCACCTGTCTTTTCACACCACCAAATGTTCAACAATACTACGCCTTTCAGTACTTGCAGTACTTTGATTATTATAATATAGAACACTATTCTTCTTCATCTTCTTCTTCCTTTTTCTTCTCCTTCTTCAACCTACAAAGGTTGGTCCACCCACTAGATCCACCCCTGCTGAGTAGGTCTCGATACCGTAAATTTACATTCTCGCTTGCCATGTTTCACAACGGTACCCTTTGTCAACCTGGGGACAGTACTGTAACTCTGAGATGTGAGAATACACAGTAGTAACTCTGAGATGTAAAAATGCACAGTTGTAACTCTGAGATGTGAGAATGTACAGTAGAAACTCTGAGATGTGAGAATGCACAGTAGTAACTCTGAGATGTGAGAATGCACAGTTGTAACTCTGAGATGTGAACATTTACAGTTGTACCTCTGAGATGTGAGAATGCACAGTAGTAACTCTGAGATGTGAGAATGCACAGTTGTAACTCTGAGATGTAAAAATGCACAGTTGTAACTCTGAGATGTGAGAATGCACAGTAGAAACTCTGAGATGTGAGAATGCACAGTAGTAACTCTGAGATGTGAGAATGCACAGTTGTAACTCTGAGATGTGAACATTTACAGTTGTACCTCTGAGATGTGAGAATGCACAGTAGTAACTCTGAGATGTGAGAATGCACAGTTGTACCTCTGAGATGTGAGAATGCACAGTAGTAACTCTGAGATGTGAGAATGCACAGTTGTAACTCTGAGATTGAAAAATGCACAGTTGTAACTCTTAGATGTGAGAATGCATATTTAGGGTCAACTCAGTATTTGTGTAAAGCTGGGAAACAGCTTCAAGGGGATCGTGTATACGCACCTGGTACTTGACCAGGAGCGAACCCACAATGCCTCACACGCCTGCCAAGATGTTTGGACGCAAACTCCTTAGATGTTAAAGAAACTAACCCGTCAAATAACTACAAAAGTATACTACAAAACCATTTGTCAAAACTCTGTCAGGTGTTCAAGTCATGTACTAATGTATATGTGCCGATTAAAACCATAGGTAATCTAACGGGTTATTAAAATACCCATGATTGAATATACGTAAGATATATATATACCTCACCGTCAGTAGGAGTTATATATATATATCTCATCGTCAGTAGGTTTAGAAACGGTGTACGTATTTTGTAAAATTTGGCTCTTTTTTTTGCGAGATAGCTACTTTAAAACAATTAACATTTAAAGCGAGCGAAGAACATTTTAAAGTAAAATTTGAGTGTTTATACAATTCTTTTTTCATGAGAGTATACATAGCATTTATTATACACATGTGCATGCTAAATGCAAATACAACTAGAGTTTTTTTGTGAGAAAAATAGATGTCTCCCCCCACTGCACAACCTAGTTGAAATCACTCTCATTAAAAGCAGACCCTTTGTTACGCTACGATACTCTACACTATAAGGATCTGACAACACTCCATTTGAGATCACGTCAGATTGACCTTACGATTAGTCAATACAAAATTGCTCGGTATAGACTGCTTCACTGCACATGTCGCGTTTCAGTAAAACGCTGTGGAGCAGTCTACCCTCGGTATTGAAAGAGACAATGTCCGTCATGTCCGTAACTTTTAGCTTATAAAACACAAAATAATTGCGTTGACAAACACAATACACCAACCATAGCGGAGAGTATCAAAGCGTAATTAAGATATGATTTTAATGATATTGAGTTAAAATAAGTTTGATAGTGGATAGTGTTAACCTTGTTAAGATATGTTTGGAAGTAGATAGGGAACTTTTTTGGATAACATTACGGATTTGTGGTGAAAATGAATTTAAATTGAAAATGTCAAAGGGCCATAACTCCGTAAAAAAATCATCGAACTGGAACACAAACACGATATGCACAACTAGACATTACACCGATGCTTCCTGGAAATTTTCGGGGAAATCCAACAAGCAGTTTAGGAGGAGTAGCGGCGACAAGAAGTTTAAAGTGAAAACGTTAAAGGGTCATAACTATATCAAAAATCATTGAACCGTAACACAAACGCGATATGCACAACTAGACATCATACGAATGCTTCCTGTCAATTTTCGGCGAAATCCAAAAAGCGGTTTAAGAGTAGCGGCGACAACCCATTTAAAGTGAAAACGTCAAAGGGCATAACTCCGTCAAAAATCATCGAACCGGAACACAAACGCGATATGCACAACTAGACACTGGGTCCGTTCAGGGTTCTCCCATCGGTTACCGAAGCACTCTCGGTAACCATCGGCTACCATCGGTCACCGTCGTTTGCCGATATAACCAATCTTCCTGAGGTAGTATCGGTGGCCTCGTTGGTACCAAATGTACCAACGATGGCCATCGGTGCCCATTGGCAACCAAAGTGGTTGCCGATTGGAGAACTCTGAACGAACCCATTATAGAGGGGCATTATACCACTATAGAGGGGCATTATCCCGATGCTTATTTTCATAGAAATCCAACAAGCAGTTTAGGAACAGTACACGGCGGCAACATTTGTAACAGACAGACGGACGTACACAGCAAAAACAATATGTCTCCTCCACTTCATGGGGGGGGGGGGGGGGGGGGCGGGGGGGGGGGGGAGGTGGAGACATATATAAATATAACAGCATCTGTTGTAGCATGGTCACTGAAATTCCCTTTGTTTTTGCACAGGTGTTAATCGTTTGAACATAACACCTGTTAGAATAAATGGTGTACTAGAGTATGGTCTCAACAAGTTGGTTGATTTAAACATCAAGATGGGCTTAGGCTATCGAGGTGTTTAACCAACCAACGAGATGAGACAATACTCTTGTTTTGAAGCATGTCCATTTCAACTGTCTGCCATACTCTAACTTCCAATAGCTGGTAGTTAAAGTACACCATTAATTCTGACAGGTGTTATTTGCAATTTACGATTTACACCGGTGCAAATACAAAAGGGATCTAGGTGACCATGCTACAACTACCAGTTATCGGAAGTTAGAGTATGGCAGACAGTTGAAATGGACATGCTACAAAATAAATAGAATAAGATCTCATCTCGTTGGTTGATTTAGACACCTCGATGGGATGTTTGGGTCAACCTATTACCGCTATCTATTATTTATAGTGCTAACACACAGGAGTTACTAATTGCTACTACTATAAGATTTATTTTTGCTCGCCCTATGGCACAAGGCCTTTTGGCGAGCGTTTCAAGGTAGATTATTTTATTTATTCATTACTTATAATTATTCTAAGGAGATTATTTTAACGTTATCATATTTGAAGAAATGACAAGAACAAAGCAGACACTTTAATATATGCCCAAGGAAGATTATGGGGTTCACCAAAGATGTTTTTTTTTAAATAATTTACATCAAATAGCCAGGTCATCGAAAAAGGATACCAGCTCGGGGCATGGGTCAGGGTTGTGTGAATTATCAAAACAGTCTCTAGTAAGTTAAAAATGTTCTATTTATTTATATATGTATATTATCCATATTTTGTCTGATCATTGCTCCCTTGTTTAATTTACTGAAATGTTTAAAATATATTGCATATAAAAGGTTATAAAAAATGATAAAAATACGCAGTTCGGTTTCAGGCACCCGTCCTCAGCATCCGAATTATCTTAATACCGTTTAGAGACCTTCGTCTGAGGAAGGGTGTCTGTCCACACAGAGCCACGTGGAGGCCACACTGAGGAGGGCAATGATCAAAGATAAACATAGATATTATGTGATATAGTGGAACAGAAGCCTGTTTTTTTTTGTTTGCATATAAAAGGTTATAAAAAAAGTTTTTGTCGGAGATATTAATGTGCGCAATGGGGTATTCTATGTTTAAGTGTACTATAAACATATGTGACATCCAGTCACTCTTTATCCCATATATTACAACATAGATATACTGAAAGGAAAAAGAAACGCAGGGTCCGTATTTCCGCTATATATTGCATATACTGCACACTTAATTCCATATATATTCCAAGGAAATCCCAAGAAGTTTTGTAAAAAAAAAAGAAGGTGCAGTTAGTTAGAGAAAGGACACAACTGTGATGTTGTAGACGTTTTAATCACAGTACACGTTGTAACAAGAAATTCATAAATGCTGAAGTTCCTCTTTGAAAAATTGAGCCAGTTCAGTACTGTATTTAATGTTAAGTGATTGCAACATTTAAAGCCTAAGTTTGCTCACCTGCTTGAGCCAAATGCACATTCTGACGATAAAACTTTAAAGGGGTAACCATTGGTGTGTTCAGTGCTGTTTAAACCTTCTTTCTAAAAGGACAGGCCTAATGTCGCCCTGTACCATTCGATTAGCAGTAGCATATTAAACATCAATATTTAGCGGAAATACGCACCCTGCGTTTCTTTTTCCTTTCAGTATATAAAAATGGTTAGAGCAGGCTTTAGATATATTGAAACCATAGGTGGATTATTTCCTTCCAAAGATAGTTAAATGAAAAGACAAGATATATCTTATTACCGTATAGGTACATGAAGGAGGTATATCTCCTATTGAGGAGGTATATAGTAAATATGGGATATGCTAGTTTATACATTTTATACAATGTGGATTATGCTTTACTAATTGCTCACACTTGCTAGCTATTTCAATTAGGTTGACCAATTAGAGAAACCAGAGATATATTGCTACTATTGCTGCTATGTCACTGAAGGAACTAATTATGTCATTAGGTGTTAATGTTTATTCAGCAGTGCATTACACAGATAATCCCCATTGCTTTGACCATGGATTTTTATATGTACATATAAATCCATGCTTTGACACTTGTAAATATTCGTATGTACACTGATGACCCCCATTGATGTGACACTTGCAAATACTCTTGTAAATACTCTCCTTTGCACCCCTGACTAGGGAGCGGAACAGGACCCATACAAGAAACAGTTGATCAAATGTGAACATTTAATAATGTATGTGTTAAATCATGAAAAATAAATAAAAAATAAGATTTGATGGAAAATCCGGAGATTGTACACTTAAATCCGAAGATCCGGATGGCAAATAAAAGATCCGCAGGTTTGGCTAAAATGTCGCAAAAAATGAAAAGAAGAAAACGATAAGCTTTTAGGGTCAGAGAAGGCTCGGATTATGGACTATTCTGACACAATTTAACTATCACCTAAATAAGTTATAGATATATATCAGTGGAACAGGCATTTTATTGGTAAAAAGCAAACCAAAACTTAGAAAAAAATGTTTTTGTTTTGAATTTCTATTCATAACTGGTTTTAATGTGTTGGATACATCTGAATTAAGACAACCCGAATGTTTTATCGCAACATATTAAAGTTAAAAGTTATAATTTCTGCTGTCCCAGCAACAGTGAGTTTACATGGGGAAAAACCCTATCCAAGAAGTATTCGAGCGAAACAGCCGAAAACCAGGGACTGTAGATAGACGTATAATAGAATTACCCTCAGGTCGGCCCCCGGTCAACTGGACCCTATTTGGTCAACACGGCCCCCAAAAAATAATCAACTCGGCCCCAATGTAAAATAAATAGTCAACTCGGCCCCTATATATATATACATATATATATTTATATATGTAGTAGAAGATAATATCAAAAAAACTGTTGTAAAATCTACACGGTCCCCCAAAAATAGTCAAATACTCGATTTCTGCGATAATTTGCGCCATCATTTGTTTCTACAGAATATGATCTCTCATTGTGTTTTTCAGTGACAATTGCAGGTTTCCATAACTTATTTTGAATAAGTCTGACTGACTCACCTATTTCAAGAGGTGTAAGGGGTTTTGAGTTACTATCATAATAGCTTTTCCCTTTACTTTTTTGAGAAAGCATAGTTTCCTTAACTTTCTTGTGATCGGGTGTTTCTGGGATCAGATGTTGATGCATTGTGGGAATGACAGAACGCAATTGTTTACCCATGAGTAATTGCGCTGGTGAATAACCACACACTAAAGGAGTTGCACGATACTCAAACATACCAATAAGTGGATCCTTGCTATCGGCTTTTGACTTAGACAAGAATCGTTTGACCGTCTGTACAGTTTTCTCTGCAAGGCCATTACGTTGACTGTGACATGGACTTGAATTAACGTGCTTGAAATCCCAATCTTTAGCAAATGTGTCAAACTCGTGCGATGAATAACACGGGCCTCCATCACTAACAACAGTGTTTGGAATTCCAAATCTTGCAAATATGCCTTTCATTCTGTCAATAACAGTGCGACTTTTGGCATTGGGAAGTTGTTTAAGCTCAAAATAGCGACTGTAATAGTCAACGACTATAAGATAATCGTTACCGTCCAAGGTAAACAAATCTGTTGCTACTGTTTGCCATGGATATGAAGGTATATCGTTTGGCATTAGCGGCTCTTTGGTATTTGCATTTCTACGTTCAAGGCAGATTGAACATTTTGAAATCATTTCTTTGATTTCTGACGTAACTCTTGGCCAAAATAGCAAACTGCGTGCTCCCTGTAGACTTTATGTCCTGAATGTATAGTTTCCAGCATTTGAGACCTGAGTGCTCGAGGAATTACAATTCGGTCACCTTTCATAATCAGTCCGTCTATACAAGTCATTTCGTCCCTGTAATTCCAGTACTCTGTAATTTGAGAAGGACACTGTTTCTTGTGTCGGGCCAACCTTGTAGAATGACATGTTTGAGTAAGCGCAGTTGCGGATCTTGCTCAGTCTGAGTTTGATTTGGTCTAGTTTACGGTCAGTTATGGGAAGATTAGAGAGTACAGTATGAACTTGTACCTCCATGCCATCAGACAGTCCAGGGTACGTGTCGGGGAGAAATTTCCTAGACAACGTGTCAGCTACGAGTATGTTCTTACCACTAACGTGTGTAACATTAAGATTATAGCGCTGTAACTGTAACATCATACGCTGTAACCTTGCGGGAGCTTGATATGATAGACTCTATTGGCAAATGATCACTTTCTACTGTCACTTTCTACTGTCACGTCTCTACCATATACAAATTGGTGAAATCGCTTGCATCCGAAGAGAATAGCAAACATTTCTTTTTCAATTTGCGCGTAATTTACTTCTGTGGGAGTAAGAGACTTAGAAGCAAAAGCAATAGGCTTTCTTCTTTGTAATAGTGTCGCTCCAAGCCCGAACTTGGAACTGTCAACCTGTAGTGTCAGCGGTATTTTGGGGTCATAATACGCTAATACAGGTGCCTCCGTGATAATTTGTTTGACTTTCAAAAACGCGGCGTCATGCTGCGAGTTCCATACAAATTCTACATTCTTGGATAACAGTTGCCTTAGAGGACTTGTAGCTGTTGATAGGTTTGGTGCAAATTTTGATAAGAAATTGACCATACCAAGAATGGTTTCTAATTCTGAACGGTTTTTGAGAGGATCCATGTCATTAATGGCAGACACTTTTGATGGATCTGGTTTAAGACCTTCTGCAGTCAAAATATGCCCGAAGTATGGTACCTCTGTAGCACCTACTTCAAGTTTTTCCTCGTTAAACCTGATGCCCATTTCTCGAGCTCGTTTCATTACTTTACGTAAGTTCGTGTCATGCGCCTTTTGTGTTTGACCAGTTACTAGGATGTCGTCAACTATTGAGACGATCCCATCTAAGCCCTCAAAACATTCGTCAATTTTCCTTTGGAACTTATCTTGACTTGACTTGAGTCCAAATACCTATACCGTCCAAACGAGGTATTAAAGGTAGTAAGGAACGATGACTGGTGTGAAAGTTTTATATTCCAGTAGCCAGACCTAGCGTCAAGCTTCGAAAAATATCTTGCACAAGACAGCTTGGGCAATATATCCTCTAGTGTTCTTAAAGGATAGACGTGTGGTCTAGATATAGCCTTGTTTAGATCCTTGGGATCGAGGCATATACGGAGTTTGCCAGGCTTCTCCACGATTACCATGGAATTAACCCAATCGGTAGGCGTCGTGGCCTTGGCAATGACACCATCCGATTCCATACAATCTAATTGTTGCTTAGTGTAGGGAAACGGGTACACGTCTGGATGGATGTACAACAGAGGTAGCCTGTTTGTCAATGTGAATGTTGCATTCACCAGGGAATAGACCTATGCCTTGAAACATATCAGCATATTCCTTAAGTACAGTTGTCTTAGTCATAGGAATGCTGTCAGTATTTTGTGACTTTATAGGGTCTACTGAGTACACTAACTTTATGAGGCCTAACTCCTCAAATGATTTGAGTCCTATTACTGCAGGAGAGCGCGTCTTGACAATGTAAAAGTCTAAGGTTACATGGGAGAGTATAGTAACCTACAGTGTTGAGGGTACCGCCATTATAATCAGAGAGTGTGCGGGGTGGTTTGTGTAGAGGGTGGTCATACATATGCTTGGGAATAATGTTGACTTGGCTGCCAGTGTCAAGCTTAAATTCTATTGGGAAAGAAGCAGGACCTACCTTGACATTTGCGAAAGCCTGGCCATCTCTAACCTTTGATTTATGTACAGAATCAACAAAATAACTATCTTGTAATTTAACACATTGCACATTAGAACTTAAATCATGCACTGTTTTTGATCTGCACACCTTGGCGAAGTGATTAAGCTTTTTGCATTTGTCACATGTCTTTTGAATGTGAATATCCACAGTTCCCCCATGATGATGATGAGCTTGACTCCCTCATTAATGGATTCATTGCCTGTTTGTTGATAGACTTTTGCTGAGGGGTCCCAGTACCATAGCGTTGTTGTTGTTGTTGCTGCTGCTTCGGTTTATGTCGAACTGCATGAACATTTGGGGCTGCCATTTTGCTCATGGTCTTCAGTTGCTCTTGTGCATATTCAAAACTTTGAGATATTTGTAACGCTTTTTCTAGTGTCAGGTCATCTCCAACGTTAATGAGCTTATCTCGTATTTTGGAGGATGAAACTCCAAATACTATCCTGTCGCGTATCATCTCGTCTTGGTCCTTGAAATTGCAGTCCTTAAGCTAACAACTTTAGCTTGGTGACATATTGTTCAATGGATTCGTTTCCTTGGAGCTTGTTGTTGAACTTAAACCTAGCGAATACTGGATTAAGTTTTGGCTGGACATACGTTTTGTAACGTTTGTAATGCACAGCAAGAGACTTTTTGTCGTCTTCTGATAATACCCACGTATTGTATATGTCACGCCCTTTTTCGCCAACCCACAAGAGCAAGTATGACATTCTGGTGGCTTCATCTTTCCCTTTGAGTGGACCGTTGAAAATTAGCTCCACGTACTGCTGAAACTTTTTCCAAGCCTCAGGAAGGTTTGAATCATCAAAGTCCATTTTTGGCTGCAGAATTCCAGATAAATCCATTTTGATGTTGTGTTTTTACGAATTCAATTTATTGTATTAATATGTCCAATTTCTAATAATCCAGTCAAGATCTTTTTATAATCGTTGATTGAAATATTTAAATCCCTTTATTCTGACACCATGTTGTGTTTCGTGTTAGGATGCTATCAAAGAGGAACACACGTCTAACTCTGCTGGTTATTTTAATAAGACTAAACAATATACACAGTATATACAGGATGCATTACTACCATCATATATCAAGTTACAACAGTGAGAGCAATGCTCTGCTGTCCTCTACGAGTACATGTCACTAGATAGTATACACAATATCATAAAAAAAAACTGTTGTAAAATATACACGGTCCCCCAAAAATAGTCAACTCGGCTCCACTGTAAAATAAATGGTCAATAAACTCGGCCCATAGTCAACTCGGCCCCCATATATATATAGGCCTATATGCAGTAGAAGATAATATCAAAAAAACTGTTGCAAAATATAATGATTATTTTCATTTAATTTCAATATTTTTTTCCATTTTAATGACCTGTTCTGGCCTGAAATAATGATACAACATGAATTTAAACAATTCATTCATGATATGAAAATTATTATTTTCAAATCAACCTAAGTAAATATTTAGACCGCGCAGTGAAAGTAATAAGAGACACTGCTCCGCGTACTCTTCATTTCATCATGAGTCGTAAAGAAATGCGAAAAATAAGCATACTTTTATGACACGAACAAACACCTTAAAAACTCAAATAAAACAAACAATAATACATATTTTATTTATCTAACATAAACAATATATAAAACTGTGAGGCCGAGTTAGGGGGCCGAGATGACTATATAAAATTCCATGTTGGAGCCGAGTTGACCAAATCAGGGCCGAGATGACTAGGGGCCGAGATGACTGGGGGCCGAGTTGCACAACATCGCGTACATTCTCGCCCTCGATCGATACTATGAATTTGAAAAATTCGAAATGACGTCAGTATGCATCGCGTATAATAAACAGGTCCTGCTAAAACAGATTTTTCCCTTCTCCTGCTCTTCACAGCGTGCACGTCGCGGAGAGGGCACTGGTGACACTCATGGTGTTTGTATAGGGGTCGCCTTGCCAGCCCGAAACAACATTACTCGTTTGTGAAGTAAATATAAAGTCATATATAAAATATACGACAATAGATGTAGCATCAATCTCTTGACTACAAACTCTGACCCACGGCTGAATAAGTAGATATATAAGTTTCGTATAATAGAGACTTGTTCCATGAAATGATAGTACACACATTTGTTTTTGTATAAATTTACCCTTTTATGTCATTCATTACTAATACATATATTTACTGAGTTCTTAAGAGTTTGATGACTATATACCAATACAGTAAAGGTATCTATACTCAGTTGAAAAAGAAAGTGTGCACAGCCCAGTTGCGGAAACTCCTTTTCGTGAGGCAATGCGACAGAATAAAAACACAGAAGTATTCTTCACGGAATTAAATATTATAAGTTTTATTTCATGTTTATTTTGTGTTTGTGTGTATATGTTTCTATACACATTAATGATTTTATGAAGGGCATTTAACTGCGTTTCGAACTTAGGTAATTTACATAATAAGTAGGTATAAAAGTCGAACAGCTTTAACATGAAGACATAGTCGCAGAAAGAAAGTCCTTTTCGTACGGTAAAAAGAGAGTAATAATATACTAAAATATTGACAACAAATTCATTTAAAGTTTGATTTAACTAATTTGTTCAATGCAAACATATTCTATTAATCTATTTGATAATATATACAAACAACACGCATTAGGTTTTAGCAGTGAAGTAATAAGATTATTACTTCACTGGTTTTAGATATTGATTTTATGACTCCTTTTCGTAGACGGAAAGTCCTTTTCGTATGGCCAAAATGAAGTCTAAACACAAAAGTATTGACAACAAATTCATTTAAAGTTTGATTTAACTAATTTCTTCAAAGCAAACATATTCTAATAATCTATTTCTAAGTATATAAAATTAATGTGTATACAGCTTTAGATATTGATTTTATGACTCCTTTTCGTAGACGGAAAGTCCTTTTCGTATGGTCAAAATGGAGTCATAACACAAAAGTATTGACAAAAAAATAATTTGAAGTTTGATTTAACTATTTTTTTTACTGCAAACATATTTCATTAGTATGTTTCTAAATATAGAAAAATAATTTTCTTAATGCTTCAAATATAGATTTTATGACTCCTTTTCGTAGCGGAAAGTCCTTTTCGCGAAAAGGACTCCTTTTCGCACTTTAGGCCTACCCCTATATTCGCGTATAGTGACCACCACACACTGGTACTACTGAACTGGTTTGTCTCGGTTCAGTAGCCTGAGTGTCACTTGACTGATAGTGAAGAAGTCCCCTGCGCCCCCATCAAGGCACTCATCATCAGATGGAAGTAGAGAACTTGGAAGTTGTCAGACAGAAGTCCGCGGGCCAGAGCTGAGATCAACCAACACAGAGTAGAAGTAGCAGTAGCAGTTAGTGATAATTAGGGATCGACGCCGAGGCCTACATTCGACCGTAGACTGACAACAGAAGAGGGATTCATGAAAAATACAGCCATCTGATAATGCTTGCAGCGCAGGGGCCATATGTGATGGGTGTGGCCCCAAACACAAGGACCCCCGACCACTAGCGGCTGTAGGACAACACACTAGCGGATGTAGCTCAACCACCGTAGCGGATGCAGGCCACCTCGACCACCAGACCACCACTTCACCGCCACAGCGGAACAACACAGAGCATCAGCGACACACCACTACACATCTACAAGAGAAACGACTACACTACACAGCAGCACCAGATCAACCTACACACTCATCAAGTACAGACCAGACTCTATTGTGCCCATAGCGCTAGGGTTCTCCTGGCGTTTTAGTTGGCGGACGGTCTATAAACCTTAGAACGACACACACACACACACAACAGAATTTTTTTTCAACCGATTTTCAAAACAAAGTTATTTTTATTTACCAATAAAAATCCAGTTCTAATGATTTCTTTAAATATTGCAAGGATTTGTCACAAATAGTTTATGTAAATACTGAAAGTGAAACCCATTAATTTTGTCTAGATCCGATTGTAGGCGAATGAATGTTGGGACGAATCCTACAACAACAACAACAACAACAATGTCGGATAGCGTAGCCCCAGAAAGAGTGAAACAACTATTTTCGTCTTTTTTAAGTAGTTTTAGCCAAGAGAAGAGCAAAGTGCAAATAGACAGGTAGATGTCAACGTAATTCACTTAGAACAATTGATATAATAAGAGAACTTAGGCAAGAAAACTATGTTTATTTAAAGTCATCTGTTTTCGCGTTTACATGATTATTTTTTTCGACAATTCTGCGCCCGGCGTCGAAGTTGTCAACCTGTAATGGGGTGATTACTGAAAAAAGTCCAAAAGTAAACTTTCACGAAGTTGTTAACAATACGAACACAAAGCTAGACAAACGAGCACTGAGCTTCGCTCAAAGCCCCGAAATTAAGACAAAAACACAATTATATTACCTAAGCTTTGCCTGAGCTTTTTCTGATGATTTTCCCCTCTGTATTAGTTATGCTATATACTATTCGAAATTGTTTGTTTAAAATAGTAGGTGTAAGTGCTCTTTTGTAGCTTTACTCCATGATAGTATTATACATGCTCTTCTCAATGTAATGTGCCATTTATAGATAAATTGACATTTTTATGGACAATTTATTTAACATAATAAAAAAAACATCTTCGAGTAAAATTGTACCAAACTTTTCGAATATAAAGGGCACTATTTCTGCCAAATAAATATTGTTTCTGATATTATGTTCACATCAGTAGTGTTGAATTAATGTCATCTCTTATATTATTGACATTGTTCATGCCTATAATATGCATTTGGATGAAAATTTCAATTAACCATACCCCATCCATTTTGGATGTTCTTTTCAAAGATGGCTGACCGATAGTCCTTAAAAGTAAAAGTTGGGCAAATGCAATGGCAATGGAGGAGAGATGAGGGTTTCTTCAGATGCATCTGTGACATTGTACTGTACACCAAATCATTTTGTGGACAGCCTGAAGGCATGATTAACAAATGAAAGCAATCGAAACTGCCGCGTCGATGATGAGCGATCGGGAATAATCGGATGATCTGGAATAATCGGAAATTGCCAAAATTCTGCGGAGCAAGCTAGAATGCTAAATTAAAATGTAGTCTGTGGCCAAACGCTAATTCATCATTGCGCTAATATGCCCGAAATCATCGGAAATTGTCTACTGTGCTAAATTTTGACTACCCTAAATAATCATTTCTTACAGTAATCAACATTATAAGTCGGAACTAAATCCAAAAATGTTTACCCCTAGTTGGGGACAAATACTTGTCTAATACAGTGTCAGTAAAAAGATTTTCTAGGGATCCCATCCCCAAAAAAATATCCAGTCTATGTGACACAAATTAAGATCGCTGATGACAACAACATTTTCAATATTCAAAGAATTGAGAGATTCACAATTATTTATATGATTTTTATCTTGACATCGATCTGGTCTATAAACACATTTTACAAGTATATTATATTTCACCACATTGTGTACTGCCTGTATAAATATACAGTAAACAGTGTATGTCGTTAAACATTTTTATACCCCTGCTAAACAAAGTTTAGTGGGGTATACTGGTTTCACCCTGTCCGTCCGTCTGTCTGTAGATGCAACCTTGTCCACTCCATAACTCCTCTCCTCCTGAAGCAAATCTCATAAAACTTCATGGGTGGACTGCCTGTGATGAGAGGATGACCCCTATTGATTTTGAGGTCAGTAGGTCAAAGGTCACCGGCATCTAATAATGAAAAACCTTGTCTGCTCCACAACTCTTGTCCCCTTGAAGCAAATATCATGAAACTATAGGTGAACTGCATGTGGTGAGAGGACGACCCCTATTGATTTTGAGTTCAGTATGTCAAAGGACCTTGACCTGATAATGAAAAACCTTGTCCGCTCCATAACTCCTCTCCCGCTTAAGCAAATCTCATGAAACTTCATAGGTGAACTACCTGTGGTGAGAGGATGACCACTTATGATTTTGAGGTCAGTGGTCAAGGTCACCGGCTTCCGATAATGAAAAACATTGTCCGCTCCATAACTCCTCTTCCCCTGAAGCAAAGCCACTTTTCCGGGGGCGGCCACACTTTGAAATGCCTATAACAACCGCTGCTCGATATTTTTAAAAACTTTGTCACATGCTTTGTTGGGTCAAGGGACATCACGTGATGCCAAAATTACCACGGTCAAGGTAATATTTTGCGTTATTTTCACAAAACTTAATAATTGTATGCGCTTGCCGCATTTTCTTTTGTTTGATACTTGGTCATATGTATTGTTGGCATTGGTGGACATCACTGAACGACAAAAGTTACCAAGGTCAAGGTCATATTTTGCTTATTTTCCCCAAACTAAGCCTTGGTTAGGTAACTTAACCTCAGTTAACTTTATGTGATTGCCTAACTTTATGTCTTTGATGCTTGGTCATATGCATGGTTGGCTTTGGTGGACATCGCTGAACGACAAAAAATTAACAAGGTCAAGGTCACGTTTTGCGTTATTTACCCTAAACATCAGTTTGGTTAGGTAACTTTTCATGATAACTTTAATTTCTTTTATTTGATATTTTGCGTTATTTTCCCCAAACCTAAAGGTTAGGTAACTTAACCTCAGGTAACTTTGTGATTGTCTCACTTTATGTCTTTGATACTTGGTCATATGTATTGTTATACCCACGCTAAACGGTGTTTAGTGGGGTATACTGGTTTCACCCTGTCTGTCTGTCTGTCTGTAGACGTAACATTGTCCGCTCCATAACTCCTCTCCCCCTGAAGCAAATCTCATGAAACTTCATATGTGAACGTCAGTGGTGATAGAATGACCCCTATTGGTTTTGAGTTCAGTAGGTCAAAGTTCAAGGTCACCGGGACCCGATAATGAAAAACCTTGTCCGCACCATAACTCCGCTCACCTTGAAGAAATCTCATGAACTTTCATAGGTGAACTGCCTGTGGTGAGAGGAGGACCCCTATTGATTTTGACGTTAGTTGGTGAAAGGTCAAGGACACTGGGACCCGATAATGAAAAACCTTGTCCATTCCATAACTCCTGTCCGCCTCATGAAACGTTATAGTTGAACTGCCTGTGGTGAGAGGACAAACCCTATTGATTTTGAGGTCAGTAGATCAAAGGTCAAGATCACAGGGACCCGATAATGAAAAACTTTGTCCGCTCCATAACTTCAACCGCTTCTGATTTTGATTCAGTAGGTTAAAGGTCAAGGCATCCGATAACGAAAAACTTATCCGCTCCATAACTTCTTTTCCCCCGAAGCAAAGCTCATGCAACTTCATAGGCGAACTGCCTGTGATTAGAGGATGACCCCTATTGATTTTGAGGTCAGTAGGTCAAAGGTCACGTTCACCGGCACCCGATAATGGAAAACCTTGTACGCTGCATAACTCCTCTCTTCCTGCAGCAAATCTCATGAAACTTCATAGGTGAACTGCCTGTGATGAGTGGACAACCCCTATTGATTTTGAGGTCAGTAGGTTAAGGTCACCGGCACCCATTAATTAAAAACCTTGTCCGCTCCATAACTCCTCTCTCCCTGAAGCAAATCTCACGAAATTTCATAGGTGAACTGCCTGTGGTGAGAGAATGACCTCAATTGATTTGAGGTAAGCAGGTCAAACGTCAAGGTCACCTGGACCTGATAATGAAACATAATAGATTGGATGGCCAAGGGGCATTATGGGAGAAGATTGCGTCTCCTTTTTCCTGAGTTTGCAAATTGCATGCAATAAAAACCTGGCGATTGACTAAGACATTTAAAGAAGTCAAAAATCAAATGATAATACAGATGGTACCACGCGGATAACGACAATTCCCATTCATCGCGGCGATTTTGTTTCCACCGCAGACGTTCCGATTTTATGAGTACATTTTATCCACCGCGTTTAAAATATGGGTATTCTCGGTCATCATCGCGGAGAATCCCAGTGAGAACTTGCCGGGGTTTCACGGCGATTTAACTGACTGGATATTTATAGTTTTCATTTTTAATTGCGAAATAATTGTTTGTATCACAAATATTTTACCAAACGTCGTCAATAATTATATCCAGGCAACATAATCAAAAAGCGAATAACAATCCTGACCGGCGCTATTTTAAAAAAGCTGCATCGGGGCACCATACCAATTGTAAGAATTTCTGTTTTTCTGAACTGAAGGCCCTGGTAAACAATAACAACAATTATCGGGGAAAGGGTTTTATATGCGAACTTTGATCTTGAATATCTCAACAACCAAGGAAAATTTAATTATTTTTGCATAATTTCTATAAATAGAAGAACTCTGTGGCATGTACTTACCTGATATCGTAAATACATTATTTTTTACGAGCAACACATTTTTTATCAACATGTCACGCGCTTTCTTAATTTGATATTTGATGCAAAAAAGTTTGTTAACAATTAAAAAAACACGTACGCTTATCAATTAGTGTTGACCACCATATTAAAAACATCGCGTTTACAAATGACTTAAACGTGCTTGTGTTATGTACATGCAACACAAACATGTGTAGTTCATTCCTTTATGAACTCAGAACACGCTACGTCATCACATCACCTGGCCGTTAGCGACGTGTACTAAATAAAGCCTTGGGTACAATGTACATGTATTTGTTTGCGCGTGTAGCCGTCGACGTTAGCCTATGGATAGTAGAGACGTGTTTATTTCGTATATAAAAGCACAACTTTATAAGGAAACTTTATTGTTTATTAAGGCTAACGTAAAATTGTAAGAAAAAATGTAACATGGACTAGATTTTATTTTCGATTTTTTTACACGTATTTTGATGACAACTTTGAAGTACAGATGACTCATTCGCAACATCTCGTACACTGCTTCAGGGATCCCGAGGAATGACGGGATTGGCCGAGCGTTCACGATTGCAATGACTATCATCAAAAAAATAAAACATTATCAATTTCATTTCAGTGATTAAGAGGCATTTTATAATAATTTGGCTTTAGCACCCACATGATTTAAAATAATCTTTTTAAAATTTAAGTCTAGATTTAGATCTTTATAAAATGCCTCTAAATTACTTTTGAAATTGATAATTTGTTTTATTTTTAATTGGTAAAACAACAAAGTCAAAAGTCATATATTATAGAAATAATTTTATTGGTAAATCCATTTACAAACAAACATGTTCAATAACAGTTCACCAATGTAAAAAATGTTAATGAGTCGCCTCGTGTCCGCCGCGCGCATGCCGGGCTACCAAGTTCAGTTTCTGGTAGCCCAGTGGGCTACCACAGATTTTAAAGATTTGTCGGACCCTGCATATTGTCCGCTCCATAACTCGTCCGCTTCATAACTCCTCTCACCCTGAAGCAAATATCATGAAACTTAATAGGTGGACTGCCTGTGATGAAATGATGGCCCATTTGTTTTGAGTTCAGTATGTCAAAGGTCAAGGCCACCATTACCTGATCATGAAAATCCCATTCCACTCAATCCTTACTCAAATGCTAGGGTGGGGAATGTGGTGGTAGGGTGGGGGGGGGGGGGGGGGGGGGGGGGGGGGGGGGTGACTGGTAGCGGGGGTACATGTATATTTGTCGCCCTTAAAAGGTGACAGCTCTAGTTTTGTCAGCGTAACACAGGTTCCGCATCTCTGAATTGCGTTTTAGCAAAACTATGGACCTTTTTTCAACTTAAAAATTCATTTATGTTAAAGTTTTGCATTAAAGTTTTTCACATTCTAATATCTTCATATTTATTTTTTTCAAATTCTTTGCCTATGTCAGCATATCACCAAGACTACTAACACACATAGGTTTCATAACTCTGTATTGCATTTTAGCAAAGCTGTGGCCACTTATTGACAACAAGCGGACTTTTATGTTTAGTTTTCTTTTTGGTATACATTTTTCTAGTGCTGTCTCAATGTCTGTTCATTTCTGTTGCAGTGTGTCATACACCGTGTATGTATTGATGAACATTTAATAATAAATAGCTGTGTCTTATTTCCCTCAGTCACAACATTGAAGACAAAACTCCGACGAAGGATGAGACTTCAGTTTTGGATGCCAGAAACAAAACATTGTTCTATGATAGGGTAGAGTCCTACTCAATATCCTTTCTGGAAAAAATCTAATATTTCAGGGACAGATCCAAGCACAAGAAGAAAACATCCTCAGTTCATTTTAGTGGGCACAACACATTTGCCCCATTTGAGCAAACACATACCGTTTCATAACATTTCATGTATTAGTGAAGGGGTATTCACTGTTTCCTGCCCCTCCCCTACATACTTGCCTGTGTTTAAGTTTAACTGTTAAATAATTCTATTTGATATTATAAGGAACATTTCAATAATTTTTTATCTTACACTGATTTTTTTTTTCTCTCTATAAATTAGATAATGGGTCCACGGGACATGGATTATTAACAGCGATTTTTTCACCCTTTTGGGAATGGTACCGGTACCCATTCAATTGGGAAAAATCGCGTTATTTTGCCTTAAATTGGGAATTTTTCACTATCAAACAAAATGAATATTGTATGCTTAAATACTTTACAAAACATTCTCTTGTAGTATTTTATTACCTTCACCTTAAAGAATGTTTACCCTATTCTTCTGTTTAAAGTTTCGATCTAAATAATAAAAATCAATTTTTTTTGGATTGGGAATTTTTTCATATAAATTGAGAAAAAAACGTACTTTTTGCCATTGGAAATGGTACCGTTTTTCGGTACCACTTATATAAGGAAACAAACACTGATTAGTGTTTGCCCTACTTTTTCGTCCAATCAGACGGTGATTTTTTTAAAAAAAATGGCGAACTTATTCATGTAAATTTCTAATGATCACCAGTTTTAACCATTTAATCATTAAGTAATCGCTTACTAAATGGCTTGTATGGACACAAGGAGGCGGATTTAGTAGAAGCGCGCGTGGATTCGTAGAAGCGCGGGGAAAAAGTAGGGCAAACACTAAGTCAGTTAGAGGCTAAGAAGTGAAATTTTATCAATTAAGAAACCCCGGTCAGTCGCTGCGTTCCTTCCCTTAGGGTTTCTTAGTCGCTGCGTTCCTTCCCTTATGGTTTCTTAATTGTTACAATTTCACTTCATAGCCTCTAACTAATACTTAAGCACGTTCATTCACAAACTTATGGAGAGCAAAAAATAGGTCAAGGTCATTCACATTGACCTACTAATGGATTAAACATGTTGCTGTCCTGTTTATGTGTGCATGCTGTTAGTGTTTTAAAGTTTGACATCTGTTTTGCAGTTTTTGTATGAGAAATGTGTGACTAAGTGAACAAAATTGTCAAGGTCAGTGACTTTCACATTGACCTACATATGTTTTGCACATGCAATGTACTTGTTAGTTTGTATAATGTGTTTCAATGTTTGACAGCTGTATGGCAGTTTTTGTGTGAGAATAGAACAAAGAAGGTCAGTGTCATTCACATTGACCTACTGAGGATAGGAATGTGTAGCTGTTGTATAGATGCGTGCAGCTGTTGTATAGATGCGTGCAGCTGTTGTATAGATGCGTGCAGCTGTTGTATAGATGCGTGCATTACGTTTGAAAGCTGTAGTGTTTTAAGTCTCCCAGTAATGAACTAAATCAAAAATGCAAATATAAAACTTAAATGAAAATTAATAATGTGTGAGAAGTAGGGGCAGGTCATTCATATTGACCTACTTTTGGTAGTAACATACTGCTGTCATGTAGATGTAATTGTGTAGGTAATTTGAAAGCTGTATGTCTTTTTGTGCCTGAAAAAGGTCTTGATCAAAAACCTGAATGTAAAACATTAGTGTTAATTAACAATGTGCAAAAAGTAGATGAAGGTCATTCATATTGACCTATTGGTAGGAACATGAAAAACGAAAGCACTATGGAATTGGATTTTTTTCATGTGGTTATACAAGAGTTTCACTATATGCTCAGGCCCGTAGCCAGCTCTGAAATTTAACTGAGGCATTTCCCATGTTAGCGGGTCTGAGGACACGATCCCCAAAAAACTGTTGATTTCTACGTACAATTTCCTGCTTTTTAATGCATTCCTGGGCCAGATTTTCAGATTTAAGGTAGACAATTCTATTCAAGATTGTTAGTGATTTTATTTGATATTCTATTAAAATGTTTGGTACCTTTCTAAAATTCTACCAAGGCATCTGCCTTGATGTGTCTCTGCGTCGCTATGGGCCTGTGCTTGCTCCAGTTTCGTGATGGGCCATTATTTAATCATCATAATGTGTGTTAAGTTTTATATAAAATGTGCATCTGCACTTTATCGATCCAAACTTTGTTTTTTGTTTAAGAAAGAAGTTTAGCCTGGAAAACTCTTAGACTCGTGCTGGTTTTTGGTGATAATTCCTTATTTAATTAAACAATGTGGTAACATAACTGAGTTTACTACAGAATTTTTTGAAGGTTAAATTATTGCAAAGTTCAAAATCTAAAAGCACTACAAATCCACTGTTAAGTTTTACTTTTACAACTTGATTTGAACCTAATGTAAACATACATATGCCATCAGTATTATGGTATTTTACTGTACTGCTAATTTAATGAATAGTTTCAAACCTTAACAAAGCTAAGCATTGACCTGGTTTGCCAAGCCCCTGGATCTTTCACCACTGGTGTGTGCTCGATATGGATGGAGGAACATAGAAACAGACATGTTACAGTGTGTTAACTGTAGGAGCATGCTCAGTGGGCAGCTACCCAAGGCGGTGGTCACTCAAGTGTGTAAGTTAATACTGCTGTTTTAATATCAGTAGTGTCATTGATTTTGTAGATACTGTGAGAAATTATTATTTAGCGAACATCTTATTTTAACGCTATTAGCGGACGTTGTCCATGCGCTAATTCAAGATGTCCGCTAAAAAAAGAATGATTTTCTTACCAAAAGTCTTCTATTTTCTCCAAACTTTTTCAACATAATGATTGTGAATGATTATACTTAGTTCGCAGTTCTTTAGGTTAGTACTTTCTAATTCAAAGAGAAGAGTACTCGTTCAGTATAAACCACATTTAGCAAAAGAATATAAGGTAAAGGACTCACTTACATTAATTGTATAAAGCTTTAGAACATTACATAAATTAGTGCTCTGTGTTATTCTGGCATATTATGTAGTATATCTGTTTATAAAACGAGCGTCGGCAATTTTCGTGGTTATTATCGGATTAACTCGTTAACACTGTTTTATCAATAGACACTAGTAGCAGTTTCGGGACTTGTTAATTACTGTTCTGGCAACATTTTTCACAATGTCTAAATCATATTTTTAATAGTTTGGTTTTGCCGTGTTTGTAAGATGTGTTCACTCAGATATGGAAACGCCGTTATACAAAACAATTTTGTTGACAGCCTGAAGGCATTATTAACAAATAAAATCAGTCGGAACTGCCGCGTCGATGATGACCGATCAGGAATAATTGGATGATAGGGAATAATTGCTGTAAATTGTCGAAATTCTGCGGAGCAAAGCGAGAGCACTAAATTAAAATGGAGTCTATGGCTGAGCGTTAATTTATCATTGCACTAATATACCCGAAACCATCGAAATCGTCTACTGAGCTAAATTTTGACTACGCTAAATAATCAATTCTTACAGTATAAGCTCACTTCCCTTGTTGGATCATCTCCTTGTCGATGACAGGAATTGCAGTTGGTATCTTAGACCGGAAGTGCAGTCGGTAGTGCACACGCATCTCCCTGACAGGAAGTGCAGTTGGTAGTGCATGTGCATCTCCCTGACAGGAAGTGCAGTTGGTAGTGTATGTGCATCTCCCTGACAGGAAGTACAGTTGGTAGTGCATGTGCATCTCCCTGACAGAAAGTGCAGTTGGTAGTGTATCTCCCTGACAGGAAGTGCAGTTGGTAGTGTATGTGCATCTCCCTGACAGGAAGTGCAGTTGGTAGTGCATGTGCATCTCCCTGACAGGAAGTGCAGTTGGTAGTGTATGTGCATCTCCCTGACAGGAAGTGCAGTTGGTAGTGTATGTGCATCTCCCTGACAGGAAGTGCAGTTGGTAGTGTATGTGCATCTGTCTGACAGGAAGTGCAGTTGGTAGTGCATGTGCATCTCTGACAGGAAGTGCAGTTGGTAGTGCATGTGCATCTCTGACAGTAAGTGCAGTTGGTAGTGCATGTGCATCTCCCTGACAGGAAGTACAGTTGGTAGTGTATGTGCATCTCCCTGACAGGAAGTGAAGTTAGTAGTGTATGTGCATCTCCCTGACAGGAAGTGCAGTTGGTAGTGCATGTGCATCTCTGACAGTAAGTGCAGTTGGTAGTGCATGTGCATCTCCCTGACAGGAAGTACAGTTGGTAGTGTATGTGCATCTCCCTGACAGGAAGTGAAGTTAGTAGTGTATGTGCATCTCCCTTACAGGAAGTGCAATTTGTAGTGTTATGTGCATCTCCCTTACAGGAAGTGCAGTTGGTAGTGCATGTGCATCTTCCTGCCAGGAAGTGCAGTTGGTAGTGTATGTGCATCTCTAACAGGAAGTGCAGTTGGTAGTGACACACATCTCTCGACAGGAAGTGCAGTTGGTAGTGCACATGCACACTGGTGGGTAGTGCAGATGTGAAGTTTCCTATAAAGGCAGTATTTCTTAAATGGAGAAAAAGTCACATCATTTTCACAGTTTTCTCTGTTTTTTTGAATAAATAAACTCATTTAAATAAAGTCATTTAACTTAAATTTATAGAAAATTGTTTTAAAATATCCATTTATAAGATATCCATTGTAAGATTGATATATATGTGTATGAGAACCATCCTGATGCTACCTTCAAACCGGGGTAAACTAATTATAGTCCATAACAGATCAATGAGATAAATGTTTTAGTTCGCTTTTAACCATCTCACTTTTATCACTTCAGATAGGGAGAGTTGCAATAGACTGAAGAAAAGTTTAACAGAATCTCATGCCAGTATCTGTAAATGGTCCACTAACCCATGTCCAGGTTTGTTACAGCAATTAATTAGGAGAAAACCCGTTCAGTTATGTAAGAAAGATGATTCTTCTTAATTATTGAACTCAATTGAAAGTATGTAATGTTTGACATTTTTTGAGTTGAGATTAAACTTGCAAAGCTACTGTAGCTGTGTAGTACTGTCTTCAGATTGAGTATTATTCTTTACAATTCACTTAAAGGAATTAAATGCTAATTAAACTTTGATTTACAACCTTTTTAGTGTTCTGCTGAACCTGTGCATCCTCGCTGAAATTATTTCTCAATCTTTTCAGTTTTGATACAACATCATCTATTCAGTCTACCATTTTATGCCAGGTTTTTAAGTTTTTTCCACTTTCCAAGCATCTGATTAACACCCTAATGTAAAGAATGCATTAAATTAGGATAATGTTATGGGGGGTTGCGGGTGTCCGACCAAAGTTGGCGTTTCAAAATGTCTCGTAAGGGTCCCATGCCTAGTTAGGGAATTCCACACGGGTGTATGTCTCACACCCAGTGTTTTACGTGTGCCCCTGTTTTGTGAATTTCTTTGGTTATGCTTTGTGCACACTTAGGTTTATAGTAAATTTTTATTTATATAGCTAAATAACAGACAATGCAAGTATATTTCTGTCTGTCTATACGCACTATATAGGTTAACGATTTTACCAGGAAAGCAATATCCTGCCGCAAAAACGTTTTCAGCCCGAGGGCCTTCTTCAGTTGCTATAAAATCTTCAACCTATTCCTTTTATAGCGTTTTTAGTTCAATATATTATTTATAATGATTTAAAAATCATTGCCATATGGATTGGATTTTTCGTATCTTTGTAACTCACGTACCAAGGTGGTAGTTACATTTTGCTGACTGTATACTCTAATAATGTCACTTACTTGTGCCTATTTTAAGCAAGAGAAATATTTAATGTGTCGTTTTATATCGTAATCACATCACAATTACGTTATTTATGGCTTGACGCTGGGTTGGTACCAGACTATTAAGTCAGCCATGCACTCACATTCAGATTAATTTTCTCTTCTTTCTAGTTACTGTTTCATTTCCTAACTATAGCTTATACTTAAATGGCACGACTGACGCTGGGTTGGTACCAGACTATATTCAGTCAGTACCAGACTATATTCAGTCAGTCGTTAATCACATTAAAGTTACGTTATATTTTGGCTTGACGCTGGGTTGGTACCAGACTATATTAAGTCAGCCTTTACACCACATTAAATTAAGTTGCCTCTCCTTTATTGAAATTTATTATTTGTTTTCCGAAGAAAAGCCTATAAAAATAGGCAAACTGCCGCTGGGTTGGTACCAGACTATATTAAGTAAGCTGTTTAAATGTTTATCAATATAATGTTTGAAGAGGTAGTGTTATTTTGGAAGTACATATATTACTGTCAATCGGGGTTAGTACCCGGATTTCTGGGGTTCGTACCCGTTTATTAGAGCTAATCACGGGGTTTGTACCCGATTTTCATTCAACAGAATAGCTTCTAACAGTATATATTTGTACTTCAAAAATACGTGCTTAATCTGGTTTTTACCAAATTATTCCCAATGAATTATTCAGAATGAATACGCATTAGGTCAATAAATATTATTTGAAAACTATTGTTTTAGTTGTATTTGCCAAAAAGCAGAAGAGTACCTAATAATTTAGGAACCAACAGTCAGAATGAAAACATTCGACTGCCTCATAACAGCTCTGACCTGCAGGAGTATTAGATTACACAGTGATAGATAGACATGGGTCAGTGTTATGTGGGAAGAAACATTGTAAAAGAAACCTGTACACTAGGTTATGTTTTATTTCACTTTTAATTCTAGAAAATACAAATTAAGATACATGCATGGAATCTGAATTTTAACTATTATTTATTGGAATAAAAAGAAATACAAAGTAGGTACATGTACACAGTATAATGCAACTGTGTAACTCTCAAGAAATGAGTCATTAACGCTGTACATGTATCTTATCTTAGTTGAATGTTTAACACATCCTACAAATCGTTTTTAATTTTTAAAATTGTTGATTGAATGAAATTATATCTAGAAGTTTGAGCAGATAATTCAATAAAATATATGAATTGCAAATAATCTACAAATACTGCACAGTTAAATAATTATGGTCTTATGATAGACACATTATTTGTGTATAGACACATTATTTGTATACTCTTGCTGGAAAAAAATCACTGGGTGCCGTATTGCTTTTTAATACAATTTTTTGGTATCACATATACAAATGCTTAATGTCACGTTATGGAGTGAGTGAGTGAGTGAGTGAACGCGGGAGGAGTGAGTGAGTGAGTGAGATGGTGAGTGAGTGAGTGAGTGAGTGGCTTAGTTTTGGGTGGGTGGGTTTTGAGTGAGTGAGTGTGTAAAAAAATAAATAACGAATGAGAGAGAGTGAGAGTGAATGAGGTGAGTGGGTGGGTGGGGTAGTGAGTGAGTGAATGCGGGGGTAGTGAGTGAGTGAATGCGGGGTGAGTGAGTGAGTGAGTGAGAGTGACGAATGAGTGAGAGTGAATGAGTGTCTTATCTGAAAACTAATGTTTTCTCTATGTGAACCATTAAATTCATGATTGGAAGAACACTTCAGATCTGCTCTGTTTAATTGGTCATTACGTTTCTTCGATATGTGCAATTGAATAACGAACAATAAATGTGACTAAATGTCGGAACATGGATGTTTTTTGTGACAAGTTCAACATATACATGAGATGACTGAACGTGCAGTCAATACAAAATACTTGTTGGATTGAAATTAAATGGCAGTGAGTGAGTGAGTGGGTGGGTGGGGTAGTGAGTGAGTGAGTGGGTTTTGAGTGAGTGAGTGAGTGGGTGAGTGAGTGAGTAAAGAATGAATGAATGAATGAATGAATGAATGAATGAATGAATGAATGAATGCACACACTTTATTATTATGTGAACTGTGCAACTTTCAAGAAATGAAAGAAGTATGACATTTCTGACCTTGACCTTGAAGATACAGACACATGTGTTGGATTATGCACGTCGTCTTGATGAGATGAGGATTTGTGACAATTTATTTGAAAGTCTGTCAATGTATGTGAGAGTTATGGAGCGGACACGAAATTGACCTTATTATATGTATTAGTGATATCACTCATTTAGATAGACAGGTGCTATCATGGAAAAGTATAAAAAAAAAGCAATACGATGACCTATAAATCACTTAAAGGAATAGTTTGTAAGAAAAATAAGAAAAAAGAAAAGTGTATTATGTACATTCTATGTAGAAATCGATTTTCGCTATAAAAAAAGGTTAATCGTGCGAAATGATATTACAGCATTACAAAACCCCATGTTATTGGGGGTCAGGAAACCTACTCATCTCCACCTCCCTTGACTGGGGTTTCCTCTAGTTTCCTTGCAACCACTTGTTCTTGCGACGTTGACTATAGGTACACTTATTTTTTTCCTGAATCTGTTGTTAAAACAATTACTAAATGAACACATTGTTTTGCAACTCGATTGTCCAGTCCGTATGTCTCATCTGAAAACACATGTTTTCTCCATGTGGACCATTAAATTCATGATTGGAAGAACACCAGATCTGCTCTGTTTAATTGGTCATTACGTTTCTTCGATATGTGCAATTGAATAACGAACAATAACTGTGACTAAATGTCGGAACATGGATGTTTTTTGTGACAAGTTCAACATATACATGAGATGACTGAACGTGCAGTCAATAGAAAATACTTGTTGGTTTGAAATTAAATGGCATCAACTTGTGTCGACCATTTCTACTGTTACCTTATTGACAATCTCCATGTTAGCTTTTCTAACATAGACAGAAAAGTAAAGACAGAAGAACCAGACGTATTGTGTGTGTGTGGAATTTTTTTTTTGACAAGACATATTTTTCCAGTCTTCTTCAAGGTTATAGTGAAATGCAAAAAAAGAAAGGTATTTGTGGTCTTGGATTGCGTAATTTAATACTTCCTTTTTTATAAAATTTGATTTTGTAACAGCACAGAACTATTTTTTTATTTATTTAATATGTTTGTTTTTTACTTTGAAACACTCATAATCATTTTCAGCATAAGCAAATCGGAAATGCAGAACACTACAGAATGCCTTGCAAATTTGTCTTTTCCATTCAACCATGTAAATCTGTAACCTGTACCAGTTGTAAATACTGTACATAGCATTTCGATTAGGGATATCAGTTTCCTCAAGTGGTGGTCAGAGCAGCAGGGGTGATGATATGTGACTGATAAGCCAGAGCATAGAATTCAGCCAAATTTTGGGATAAAATGCTAGACTGTATTAATTAATGTGCTTACCGGTATGTGTCTAAATTTGTTAATTTCCAAGTTGTGAATCTGTTTATTTCAGAATCATTCATGCGTGTACCGTATGACAGCCGTGATGAACTGGCCAGTGACTTCTGTCACAGATTAGCCTCCTTTGTCCATACTGGTACCTGGCTTCCCTTAGTGACCTACTCGTCATTTAATGGGCAGGTATGTGGTTATGAGTTATGTCCCCTATTGAAATGGAATATATGAAAAATTGTATTAAAAACACCTTAATATTTGTATAGGTTTTACTGCATATCTATAGTAGTCGTGCAAGATGTGTTACTTATGAATAATAAGGGATAGAAGAAAAACTGCTTATTTTTAGTTCACCGGAGCCGAAGGCTCAAGGTGATCTATTGGGATCACTCGTCGTCTGTCGTCGTCCGTCGTTAACTTTTGCTTCAAATGACTTCTCCTCAGAAACTGCTTGGCCAATTTTGACCAAACTTCACATGGATGATCCTTGGATGAATGCTTTTTAGATTTGTTAAAATTAGGTCAACACGACATCCAAGATGGCCGCCATTAACATATATGGTCGAAACCTTAAAAAATCTTCTCAAGAACCCCCAGACAGATTTCGACAGTTTTTCTTTTAAAATGACGGCCAACGGCTAGACTATCAAATTTGCTCAAATGAAGTCCCCGGGGTCAAAAATGCCCGTGCCCTGGGGGTCCAAAGTTTGTATATTGAGATTTTGCATGTTTTTAATAGACTTGTATAGAATTTCTTTTTTTAAAAATCTTCTCTGAAAACACAAGGCACAGAGCTCTCATGTATTACATGTAGCATCAGCTTATGGTCCTCTACTAAGTTTGTTTAAATGGTGACCCTGGGGTCAAATTTGGCCCCACTCTGGGGGTCACAATATCACATAGACTTATATAGGAAAACAATTTAAAAATCTTCCTCTCTGAAACTACAAGAGCCAGAGGTTCAATATTTTGCATTTACTATAAGCTTATGGTCCTTTACCAAGTTTGTTCAAATGGTGACCCTGGAGTCACATTTGGCCCCACCCCAGGGGTCACATGTTTTACATAGACTTGTATAGGGAAAAACTTAAAAAATCATCTTCTCTGAAGCTGCAAGAGCCCGAGGATTAATATTTTGCATTTGCTATAAGTTTATGGTCCTTTACCAAATTGTTCAAATGGTGATCCTGGGGTCACATTTGGCCCCATCCCAGAGGTCACATGTTTTACATAGACTTACATAGGGAAATTTTCAAAAATCTTCCTCTCAGAAACAGCTTGGTCAATTTTGACCAAACTTCACATGGATGATCCTTAGGTGAATGTTTTTCAAATTTATTAAAATTAGGTAAACACGACATCCAAGATGGCCGCCATAGCAAAATCTTTAAATTACTTCTTGTACTTCTGGGAAGCTAATTTTTTTTTGTTTTTAGCTCTACTGGCTGAAGGCCAGCAGAGCTTATGGGATGGCGAGTTATCCGTCGTCCGTCCGTCGTCCGTTGTTAACTTTTGTCTTGTGACAACTCTATGGCCTTCATTTTTTATCCGATCTTTACCAAACTTTAACAGGTTGTTAATATTAATGAAAGCTCGGACAAGTTCGAAAACCAGCCAGATCGGACTAATTTCACCGGAGTTATGGCCCTTGTTTTGCTGAAAAATGCCATATTAAGCCTTGTGAACACTCTAGCATCTTCATTTATTATTTGATCTTTACCAAACTTGCACAGTTTGTTAATATCAATAAAAGCTCAGACAAGTTCGAAAACCAGCCAAATCGGATCAGTAACACCGGAGTTATGGCCCTTGTTTTTTCTAAAAATTGCTATTTTCTGTCTTGTGAACGCTCTAGCACCTTCATTTATTATTTGATCGTTACCAAACTTGCACAGATTGTTAATACTAATTATAGCTTAGACAAGTTCGAAAATCAGCTGAATTGAATCAGTAACACCAGAGTTGTGGCCCCTGTTTTTTCTGAAAAATCCTATTTTCTGCTTTGTGAACACTCTAGCACCTTCATTTATTATTTGATCTTTACCAAACTTGCACAGATTGTTAATAGCAATTAAAGCCCAAACAAGTTCGAAAACCAGCTAAATCGGATCTGTAACACCGGAGTTATGGCCCTTTTTTTTCTGAAAAATGCTATTTTCTTCCTTGTGAACACTCTAGGGCCTTCAATATTTATTGGATCTTTACTTAACTTTGCCAGTGTCTTTATGTCAATGAAAGCTCGAACAAGTTCGAAAACCGGCAAGATCGAAATAATTTCAACGGAGTTATGGCCCTTGTTTTGCTGAAAAATGCCATATTAAGCCTTGTGAACAATCTAGCACCTTCATTTATTATTTGATCTTTACCAAACTTGCACAGATTGTTAATGTCAATGAAAGCTCGGACAAGTTCGAAAACAAGCTAGATCAGACCATTAACAGCGAAGTTGCCCTTGATTTAGTTAAAAATGCTGTATTTTGCCTCGTTAAGACGATAGGGGCTTCATTGTTCATCCGATCTTTACTAAACTTTATCAGATTGTTAATATCAATGAAAGCTCGGACAAGTTCGAAAACCATTCATATCGGACCAGTAACAGCGGAGTTATGACCCTTGATTTAGTTCAAAATGCTATATTTTGCCTCGATAAGACGATAGGGGCTTCATTGTTCATTCGATCTTTACTAAACTTTACCAGATTGTAAATATCAATGACAGCTCGGCAAGTTTGAAAACCAGCCAGATCGGAGCAGTATCAGCGGAGTTATGGCCCTTGATTTCGTTAAAAATGCTGTATTCTGCCTCGTTAATACAATAGGGCCTTCATTTTTCATCCGATCTTTACTAAACTTTACCAGATTTTTTAGTTATGGCCCTTGATTTAGTTTTTAGTTATGGCCCTTGATTTAGTTAAAAATGCTGTATTTTGCCTTGTTAAGACGATAGGGCCTCTATTTTTCATGCGATCTTTACCAAAATTTACGAGATTGTTATCAAATCAAGCTCGGTCAAATTAGAAAAACAGCCAGATCGGACCAGTAACAGTGGAGTTGTTGCCCATGATTTAATTAAAGATGTTATATTTTGCCTCATTAACGTGATAGGGCCTTCATTTTTCATCTGATTTTTACCAAACTTTAGCAGATTACTAATATTAATGAAAAATCAGTCAAGTTCGAAAACCGGCCGAATTTGATTGGAGTTATGGCCCTTGATTTATTTAAAAATGTAATATTTAGTTTTGCATTAAACTGTACCAAACTTTGCTCGATCGTCGACGTAAATGACAGCCGGAATAAGGTGAAAAAATTCTTAATGTACAATATTTAATACATGCAGTACATCAGTGGATGGTGTTTGTAATGGCTGCCATTCCTAAATGACAGTAAATGTTTTCTTTATCTAGATGTTGTGTATATGTAATGCTGATGATTATGAATTGGTTTCGAACAATGATTTAAGAAGTAGTGATTGGCGCTTACTCAAATCTGGCACTATAATCTTGTTTGACACAAGGTAAAACTTCCAAATCTCATTCTTCAGTTTCTCTTCTTATATTTAAGGCAGAAAGAATATAATAATATCACTATACACAGGATATAATTCTCTTTAATTTGAGACTACTCACAGACTGCTGTGAAAAATGGTGCAGGTTCAGATTTGAGCAAAACTACAACATCAGGAAGTAGCATAAAGTAGGCCATAGTCAGACTTTTCAAATAACATTTATTGACATTTTTAGAAAACCGGAATATTCTGAAAATACCAGTACATTCTAAATATAATTGTCTTTAATTTTAGACCACTGGCAAACTGTTGCTGTAAGAAATGTCAATTTCTATAGAATTACCAACGGAAGTGCATACCTGTATATGAAATTTTGAGTGTATTTTCTATCTGAAAGCATCAGTCCAAATCTCTGCTTTTATGACAATTTCTATAGAATTACCAATGAAAGTGTATTTTAACGTGAAATTTCGAGTATTTTTTTATCTGAAAGCCTCAATGTAAATCTCTGTTTTGTTTTTTCCTGGTTCGAAATTGGACCAGTAACACGGAAGTTATCTGATGCCTGATTTAGTTAAATATGCTGTATTTCGTCTCTTTAACAGGATAGGGCCTTTTTTTTCCCCATCTAATCTTTAGCAAACTTGCCAGGTCATTAATATCAGTGAAAGCATGGACATTCAAAAACCAGTCAGATCAGACCAGTAACACTGCAATTATGGCCCTAGACTTTCTTAAATAGGCTATATTTTGCCTTGTTCAAACGAAGGGGTCTGTCTTTCTTTTTCATGTGATCTTTACCAAAGTGGGCTGTATGTGTGTGTTCGTGTGGGGGTATTATATTTCTTTTAAAGGTTAAAATTGCCAAACGATCACAATGCATTGTTATTTTGTACATATGTATTGCAATGTTTCATAAGCATTGCACTGGAAAGATCTTGAGCATTGAACCAGAAAACAATCAGGAAAGCAACACAATCTTATTTACAGATCAAATAATCAGGAAATTAACAAAATCATGTTTACAAATTAAAAATTGTCATCTTCACAATGTAAAATCGTATTTGTCAACAAGGGACACTTTTTTGCTACAGTAAAGTGAATTCCGATCAGATCAACGGTCCCTGGTCTTGGTAAGGTTTTGGAGGCAGAAAATATAACAGAATAGAATAGAACGCGCATGCGTAGTACTATATGTCGGCCATATGCAATCCAGTAAGTATAGAACTAGTCTCGATCATCCAGACCTCTCGCGAGACTTCTCTCAAAGAAGTCCAAACGATGGTCTAGAGTAAAGCTTCTTTAAAAATTTTGACATCAAAACGAGGTGTGGACAAAAATAAATCACCGGCCTCTGATTGGTCAACTTCAGTTTGTTATGGAAATCCGTGGGAATCACCCCCTACGTCACGACGGCGTCAAAAAATACGTGACGTTACGCGCAATGTTGTGCAATAAAATTACTCCAAACATAGTCAGCGGATCACAGTTGATGCTAAAAATTAAATTTTAAACATCATTTTGTAAGATTATATGTTTTTAGAAAAACTACAATAAACCAAGTTTAATGTCTATTTAATTAGGACGTACACACATCCCATTGGAACTAACGTTGCGCGTAATTCAACGTGCACTTTGATGTTTCAATCAAAATGACGTCACGTCGCAGTCAGTTTTGACAGTTGGCGCCGTCTATCGGTCAAAATTTTTAAAGAACAGTGAGTCCAGACTCTCGCTAGCGCTCGCAGTCAGCTTGAGTGTGTCTGGATGATAGAGACTAGTATAGAACAGAATATCAACGGGGAAAAGAAGGCATTTTCTAACAGTTTATGTTGGCTTGTATGCCCAAAATATATTCATACATAGATTTTATTTTATTGCATTGTTTCTTCTACATACCTGATGCAAGAACATTGTAAATAACATACAAAAACAGCACAAAATTCATGTGAAAAGACGATCATTTCTTGTTTGTTATTTATTATCTCGTACATCCTGCATGTTTTATGAATCCATGACAATTCATTTCAAAATTCTACATTCTTGGAAGTAATTATTGAAGGACATTGACCTGTGCGGCAAGATTTGAAAAGGGTATTATATCTCTGACAGAGTCGACCCCATCAACAGACATTACTAGTATAAAGCAGCTATGAAGCTATTTCTGCATAAACAACCAACGTAACTCAGTCGACTAAACCATAAATTTTATGCATACATGCATGAAACTGACCAAAGGGAAGAATCGAATCAATCTAGGCAATTTGTTTATGAATGCCCATGTTTTTAATAGACAGTTTTTTTGAATGTGTACCTTTCAAAATAAAACATACTGTGTCGGTCCATATTTCAATTATTTGTAAACTTCCCCGTATTTAGATAAGAACTATACTGGTATGCAAGTAGTAGCCGAACAAAAAATAGTGTTTATTGTACAGTTTGTTGTTATTTGATATTATTCAAACAAAAACAACTTGTAGAGTAAAGTTAAGTTCACTTCATTGTTAAAAATGACAACATCCGATTACAAGCTCGCGCACACGCTGTTAATAGGGGCCCTCAAAAGGGTAACCAACAACCATTGATTGTACAGAAGTAGTAGCCGAATTGCTAAAAAAACGGATACATTTATGGTCATTATCCCTATTGGATGCCCCATTCAGTAAGAAAGACAACTCTTGTCATTTATGACCTAAATATATTAACAAGAGATGTCTCCATTACGTCAGGGATTACGTCAATTGGAAATGTCTGCTACTGCAGTATAATCAGATTTGACCGATCAATATTTTACTGCAGTATTGTATTTTTTCCAATATTGTTTATGCCTACATGTTATATAAACAGGGTTATATATATAAATTAAAGTTTTAATTTATTATCGTCTGCTGGTGTTGTCATGGGGAAGCATTGTTTAAATATTGGAGAGCAATTAAAAACACATAACTGCGCATGCGTGGTTAGCGCGCGACTTCCTCACGCGCAATGAGTGCTGAGAAGAAAATCATTTATTTTTCGATACATATTTACTTTTTCGTATACGACGATTCTTCTGATGATGAAAAATGTATCTTTTTTATTAAATGAAATTAATATTTTCTATTGAAGAGCTACGAACGTCGTTTGTTTACGGAAATTCGGATATTACTGCTGTTCGGCTACTACTTCCATACCAGTAATATGTCTATTTGTAAAAAAATAAAAATCATAGTTACGTATACTGTGCAATTTGTTTTTAATAATGTTTTTGTACATGTCTTTCCATAGAAAAGTGGAGAGACATAAAAAAAGAAGTCATTGTTCGTTCGTCTGTTATTGTTCGTTCGTCAATCACATTTATTGCGGCAGTAACTAGTCATTATATCCCAGCAAACAAAGTTGAAGAAGTTATGTAGGAGTCGGTTGGTCGTTCAACAAGTTATTCACACTATTCTCCATAACCTTTTCATGGATTTTCACCAATCCTTGTGAGAAGCATTAGTATGAAGTGCAGCTGTGCATGTGATAGTCTTGTTCCTGTTTAATAATTCGAAGCTCAACTTTTTTCAAGGAAAAAAAACAAACTATTGCCATCACTTGATCGTCGTCTAGGTTAATTTTGATTGTTTTTATGGTGCTTGTATGTCATTTTCAATAAGGTTATATTATTATGACGGTCGACTATTTTGTGGTGGAGGCAGACTACCAATTTCTCCTGGGTTAAAAACCAGTACTGTAGACACCTCGCCATCTGTAGGAATCTACACTTGCGCGTTTGGGTTAAAGTTTGTATGTAAGCTTATCTAACTACATGATGGATTGAAACTTAACAATCATATGTATTCGGCATTATAAGATGACATCATCATACTTCCAGATTGTGTAACTTGTGCTTTCACTTTAACAAAATTATGGGCCAGTGCCCCAGATAAGCAGCGTATCTGTGTATTTCACTCAATTAAAATTGACAAATACCCAATTAATTTCCCTGACATGCGTACCAGATACGCATGCAATTTCCTTTCACTAAAACATTTAAATTTTCAAGCGTATCGACAGTCAAAGTGTTCAAATGATTGATGGATTGATTTTGTGCGTATTCCAATATTTACAAAAATCAGATTTTACTTCCGGTGTTTATCTTGAATGGGACATTACATAATTATCGATAAAGTGGAGCAGTAAAAGAGAATGCTAAATAGTTGAATATGTACGCTATACCAGTCTATACTATTGTGTGGGCGCTTTCTTGTTTACTTTTGAAAGCGTTTGCGTTGTGCAGATGATTAAAATGTCGCTGACAAACTACTGCCATGAATAACAAGTCAATAAAGCTCACATAAAGACAGGCAAGTTACCTTGCTTGTTTTACATTTGATCCACAAAGCACCCTATTAGTTTTGAAAATTTTAAATTCACTCAATTAATTTTAATTTCATGAGTGAAATACCCACCAATAGGTCCAAAAGTTATCTGGGGCACTGTAGGCCCCTTTTCAATTCTTTGAAAACATATTAACATGTATACATTCTCTTGTAGCATTTCATTACCCTTGCTTAAAAGAATATATGTTCCCCTTTCTGTTCCAAGTTTTCTGTTTCAAGTTTTTCTGCTAAATATTAAAACAAAAATTAATTTAGATTTTTAAATTACTTGGCACAAGTCATCACCATAACAAGACGATGTGTCGCGTGCAAAACCCAGGTCTGTACCTCAAAGGTCAAGGTCAGACTTTCAGTTCATGGGTCAAAAACAGGTACGCAATTTTGTGTCCGGACCGTAACGTCACAACCCCTGCAGGGATTTTTGAATAACTTCACACAAGTGATCACCTTAAGACGCTGTGTCGCGTGCAAAACCCAGGTCTTCACGGTCAAGGTCACACTTGGAGGTCAAAAGTCAAATCGTGTCTGGTCAATAACTCTGGCATTCTTGAACGGATTTTGAAATAACTTGGCACAAGTGCTCACCACAACAAGATGATGTGTTGCGCACAAAATCCAGGTCCGTGGCTCCAAGGTCAAGGTTACACTTAACGGTCAAAGGTCAAATCGTGTCCGGTCAATAACTTGCATGCCTGGATGGATTTTCAATTAACTTGGCACAAGTGCTCACCACAACCAGTGACGTGTCATGCAAAAAATTCAGGTCCATGGCTCCAAGGTCATACTTAGAGGTCAAAGGACACTTCGGGGGCTTGCAGTGATATTTCTTGTTTATCTTTTCTTTTCTTTTTTTGTTTGAAATTTTTCAAAATTTTACAAATAAGTTAAGTGCGACATCTAATATGGCCGCTATTACCAAATAGGGTCAAAACTTTAAAAAAATCTTCGCAAGAACTGCTGAACAGATTTTGACTACAAAAGTTTTACAGTCAAAGATAAGTTCACAAATGGCTGTGCCTCGGGTTTCCAGTTTGTTACTTTGGATATTTTACATAGACTTATATAGGGCATTTGTAAACAACATCTCCTCAGAAACCGCTCGACCAACTTTGACATGGACGATATTGAGGTCAGTGCTTTCCAAAATTGTACAAGTTATGTCAGTGGGACATACTAGATGGTCGCCGTTACCATATATGGTCAGAACCTTAAAAAAATTCTTCACAAGAACTGCTAAACAGATTTTGACAGTTTTTGATGATAAATAATTGCCAGCTCCTACACTACAAAAGTTGTACAAAGTTCCTAGGGTCAAAAATGGCTGTGCCCCGGGGATCTAAAGTTTGTGTATGGAGATTTTACGTTGTACATACACTTATATAGGGCATTTGTAAATGACATCTGCTCAGAAACTGATGAGAGGATGACCTTTATTGATTTTGAGGTCACTAGGTCAGAGGTCAAAGTCACAGTGACATGATAATGAAAAACGTATTCTGCTCCATAACTCCCACTGAAGACAATTTTATGAAACTTTATTGAGAGGATGACCCCTATTGATTTTGAGATCAGTAGGTCAAAGGTCATTATGATCCAATAATGAAAAACCTTGTCCGCACTATAACTCCTCTCCCCATTCGGGAAATCTCATGAAACTTTATAGTTGAACTGCTTGTGGTTTGAGAATGAATCCTATTGATTTTGAGGTCAGTAGGTCAAAGATCACGGTCCCCGGGACCAGTTAATGAAAAACATTGTCCACACCATAACTGCTCTCCTCATGAGGCAAATCTCAGGAAACTTCATAGGTGAACTGCCTGTGGTGAGAGGACAAACCCTATTATTTTGAGGTCAGTAGGTCAAAGGTCAAGGTCACCAACGTCCGATAATGAAAAACCTTGTCTGCTCCATAACTCCTCTTGCCCTGAAGCAAAGCTCATGAAACTTCATAGGTGAACTGCCTGTGGCGAGAGGATGACCTCTATTGATTTTGAGTTCTGTAGATCAAGGTCATCGGCACCCGATAATAAATCTTGTCCGCTCCATAACTCCTCCCCCTGAAGGAAATCTCATGAAACTTTATAGGTGGACTGTCTGTGATGAAAAGATGGCCCCTATTGGTTTTGAGGTCAGTAGGTCAAAGGTCAAGGCAACCATTACCTGATCATGAAAATCCCATTTCACTCAATCTTTACTCAAACAGTAGTAGGGTGGGGGGGAATGGAGGGAGACTAGTAGAGGGTGTATATTTGTCGCCCTTCCTTAAAAGGCGACAGCTTTAGTTGATCGAGCATTTGCACTGCTTATTTACCTCTTGTGTTTTCTTTTCAGATCATGCCACGTCTTAGAAAAATATCTGCTGCTCAGCAGTCGAAGAGACATAGAGAGGCAATGAGGGACAAGAGAAAGGATGAGGTAAGTATAGAACTAGGTGAGTATAAGACTGAGGATCCTGGCCTCGTTAAAAACAGGTCCAGACCCAAGACTGAGGATCCTGGCCTCGACAAAAACAGGTCAAAAGACTTATATAGAAATTGCAAAAGAGATTGTATTGAAGATTGTATAGAGAGATTTACATTGAAAGATTGTATAGATAATACCTGCACAGACTCTTGCATTAAGAATACCAATGAATATGTTTCATGTGATGCTGGTGATAGTGTACAACAGTCCAGACCAGATGAAGTTTTCCAAAATACATTCTCGAGACATTTTGAAACCACTTTGCAGCAAGATATGATAAATGAATTGTTAGTTTCAACTTGCACAGAAACATCTGCTGTGGAGCACATTGACACTGCAAGTAATACATCCCTTGAACAGAATAATGAACCTGGTCGAAGAAATGATAGCGGAACTCAGGAAACTGAGATAGAAACTGAAGATATGTCTTTATACGAAACAATGACTGTGCCATGTCAGCAAACATATATTGCAACACGGATAAATGAAAGAAACAATTTACCATTTGGAGCTAAAGTAATGCTTTATGGCTCTTTCCATCAAGGTGATGATCGTTTTTGTGAAATTTCACGGGGTAGTCAGTGTGTTGCAAATGCACTCTCTGCAGTCTTGTTTTCACGTTATTCAGACGTCAAGAATTCCACAGAATTGGACACTATCCTTTCCTTTGGTGATAGTCTTTATAGAAAAATTGTTCAAAATTTAATTGCTAATGGCATCTTTAGAAGCCATCTTTTGTGCTTTGATGACTTGCCGGATACAGTAGAATTTCACTCTGAAAAGATAGCAGTCCAGAAAGGAAACATTGTCAGTGGAAGTCTCATAGGCTCTGATTGCATTAATAGTGTAGATTTACCTACACTGCATGTTGCTATTCAGACTGTGTTAAATGAGAGTTTGTCTAGTTTGATAATTGTTGGTGCAGTTTGTTCAGCTGTCTTCCGTAACAATGGAATTCTCTACTTCTTTGATTCTCATTCTCATGGACAAAATGCTCTCTCTGCTCCAGATGGCTCCTCAATATTAATAGGTTTTAAAGTTATTGATGATCTGGTGACTTATATGTATGCTTTTTATTCCAGTCTGAACATTGATTTCTCTTCGCAGTTTGACGTTCTACCAATTGGTCTGAGAAAGCCGTCACTTGCTTATAACCCGATATTGTCACATGTATCTACAACTCGAACAAATCTTTTAGATAATTACTTTCAAGACCAAGAAATTAAGAACTTGAAAAAGCATGATGCTGATCTTGAAAGACATTCAAAGAAAGACAAGAACTCCTACATGAAAACCTATATGAAAAAACGAAGGCAAGATGCTAGTGTCAAATTAGCAGAAAAAATGAAAATGCAAAAAATGCGTAAAAATCCTTTATTTAGAGAAAAAGAAAAGAATCAAGAGCTGGAAAGAAAACGCAAAGCACGGCAAGATTCTAGTGTAAAATCAAAAGAAAAAAACAGAAGACAGAAAATGCGTGAAGATCCTTTAATTAGAGCGAAAGAAAAGAAGGAAGAGCTGAGAAGTTAACACAAAGCACGGCAAGATCCTGTAATTAGAGCGAAAGAAAAGAATCGAGATCTGGAAAGTAAACACAAAGCACGACAAGATCCTGTAATTCGAGCGAAAGAAAAGAAACAAGAGCTGGAAAGTAAACGCAAAGCACGGCAAGATCCTAGTGTGAAGTCAACAGAAAAAATAAAAAAACAGAACATGCGTCAAGACCCTTTAATTCGATCGAAAGAAAAGAAACAAGAGCTGGAAAGTAAACGCAAAGCGCGGCAAGATCCTAGTGTAAAATCAACAGAAAAAAACAAAAGACAGAAAAAGCGTCAAGATCCTTTAATTAGAGCGAAAGAACAGCAAGAACTGGAAAGTAAACACAAATCCAGGCAAGATCCTTTATTTAGAAATCAGGAGGCTAAACTTGAATTGAAATCCAAACAAAAGAAACGAAATAATGCATACTACAAAGTTATTGAAAGCGAGAAAAAGCGTCTAAGTAGGTCATTTGTATCGTTCAGAACACATGAAAAATCAAGAGAAAGGCATTCATTAAGCAACAAGCGAAAAAACACTGATTTTCAAGTCGATGAAAAGAATTTGCGAGAAGCACGAAAATATGGCTCTGACCTAAATGAATGTATCTCGAAATTCAAACAAGCAGTTTCCACTGGACCTGTCTATGTTTGCACCTGTTGTCACCAGACATGGTTTAAACATTCTGTAGAAACCGCTAGCACGGTCGCTAACCATCTTGATCAATCTTTTTTATATCATTGTTTTACAAAGTACATATCTGTGGATAATAAAGAGTGGATATGTAAAACCTGTTCTAACATCTTGAAGAAAAACAAAACTCCTAGTCTTTCAGTTGCAAACAAAAACACATTTCCAATTAAGCCCAAAGAACTTGTTACATCAGCTAGAAGAGAGACTTGTTGCATTAAGAATTCCATTCATGCAAATAAGAGAACTTCCAAGAGGTGGGCAACTATCAGTGAAAGGAAATGTTGTTAATGTGCCAGTTGATATCCAACCTGTCATTGAAAGTTTACCTAGGGCTTTTGATACACAAGTTACAGTGCCAGTGAGGCTAAAAAAGAAACTTTCATACAAGAAGTGTGACTTTACTAAAAATGTACGTCCATTACAAGTTATCAGCGCTCTTCATTGGGTGATGAATCATAGTGACCTGTACAAGAATTCTTGTATCCATATTGATGAAAACTGGTTGCAAAACACATTAGAAAATTGCTCAGAAACGGTGCAAGAGTTCTTTGGAAGAAGTAATATGAGGGAATTTGCTACAGATGATTTTATGAACGAACAAACAGAAAATGTTAGCAAAAATGAAGATGAGTATGAATCTGACCATTTTAGTGATATTGATGAAAATGAAAAAGTTGTTGGCAACAGTGATACAATAATTGAGTCGGCTGATCCGACGACAAACACAATTTACACATTTGCACCTGGTGAAGGGCAAATACCCATAAGTTTATATCAAGATACCAATGCTGAGTATTTATCATTTCCGTCAGTGTTTTGCGGTCAAACGAGACCTACGAATGAAGAGAGAACTGTTCCTGTTCATTATAGTGACATATGCAAAACGGAACTCCGTCATGTTGACAGAAGGGTGGCCTCAAATGTTCCAAACATTTTCTTCAAAATGAAAAAATTGCAACTGAAACAAGTTTCGGATAAAGTGCATTTAGCTTTAAGAAGGTGTAAAACGGATGGTAAAAAACTTACGGTATCACAGGTATTAAACACAGAATATCAGGAAAATCTGGTAAGGCTTGATGAAGGCTTTTACATTTTTCGCACTTTGAGGAGTTCTCCACCGTATCTAGAAGCTCGAAAGAAAGATGTGTTTGCTATGATACGCCAGTTAGGATTGCCTACATGGTTTACCTCTTTGTCATCTGCAGATACAAGATGGTTTGATTTGCTCAAAATCTTAGCAAAAGTTAATAATGGACAAACTCTTAAAGATGAAGATGTTGAGAAAATGACTTGGGCAGACAAAACCAAACTTGTTCAAACTGATCCAGTGACATGTGTTAGATACTTTGATCACCGTGTACAGGAGTTTATAGGAAGTGTACTTAAAAGCAGTCATGAACCATTGGGAAATCTCAGACTACTTTTATCGTGTAGAATTCCAGCAGAGAGGGTCTCCACATATTCACATGCTTTTATGGATTGAAGGTGCTCCAGCATATGAAACACACACAGATGAAGAAGTGGTATCATTCATTGATCAGTATGTTTCGTGTTCAAACATTGATGACCCACTTGTTGACTTTCAAGTACACAAGCATTCACGATCATGCAGAAAAAAGGAAAAAGCAGTTTGTAGATTTGGATTTCCAATTCCACCAATGAAAAAAACAGTTATTCTGGAACCACTTATTGCAGATCAATCTGACATCAAAAAGTACAAAGAACTGTTTGTTTCAATCCAACAGAAGTTGAATGAGATAAAAGAATGTGATTTATCGTTTGAGCAATTCTTAAAAGAACTGAACACAGATGAGGAAGATTATCTTAAAGCTGTTCAAATTTCATTAGATGGACCCAAAGTGTTTTTGAAAAGGAATGTTGCTGAGGTGAGAATAAATGCCTACATGAAACCCATTCTAAGAGCTTGGGGAGCCAATCATGATCTTCAGTTTGTTTTAGATCCGTATGCATGTGCTGTATACATAGTATCATACATCAGTAAAGCCCAAAGGGGAATGAGCATCCTTATGAGTGAAGCATGTAAAGAAGCAAGAAAAGGAAATATGGATTTAAAGAAGCAAGTAAGACATATTGGTAACAAATTTTTGAATAGTGTTGAAATTAGTGCACAGGAAGCATGCTACCTTGTTTTACAACTTCCAATGACCAAAGCTACAAGAGATGTAGTATTCATAAACATTTCACCACCTGACAAACGTACATTCCTTTTGAAATCAAGGGAAGCGTTGGAAAAAATGGCTGAAAATTCAACAGAAATCGAGGCAGACAATATAATTAAAAGGTATTCAAAAAGGCCAAAGCAACTTGAACATTGGTGTCTTGCTGATTATGTATCACAACTTGAAATAATATATCCAGCATCTGATGACGTGTTTTATGAAGAAAATGAGCATAATGATGATGAAAGAAGTGAGCCTGAAGAAATTGATCCAAACATGTTCGTTGAGGAAGGAATAAAAATCACGTTGAAAAGTGGCATCAGAATTAAATCCAGAAAAAAACCTAAAGTATTACGTTACGTTCGTTATTCATTAAAAGTGGATCCAGAAAACTATTACAGAGAAAAACTGTTATTATTTCATCCGTGGCGTAATGAGAGTGAAGATGTTTTAGGTGGACATAGTTCTTATGAAGCTCGTTACTTTGCTTTGAAGAATTTCATAGACTTTAAAGTCAGAGAATATGAGAAAAATGTTGATCAGTTAAATGAGGCAATGGAAAGGGCTGCTGATGACTTGAACTTCGATGAAATAGCACCAAGCAATGAGCAAAGAGAATCTGATGACATGCACACGGGTTCGGTGGCAAGTGACCAGTTTGTTTATTTTGATCCAGATCGTCCGGAAGTACAACGTCAATATGACATAGGAAATGACATCGGTGCTTCAGTAGCATTGGTAGATATTACTGTTAATACTAAACGAATGTCTGATGCAAATTATAGATCTCTTGTGCAATCGCTAAATAGAAAGCAACAAGAGTTCTTACAGCATGTTCTGCAAAGTATCAAACGAAACCTGGAGCCTTTGCATGCATTTCTATCTGGTGGTGCAGGTGTTGGAAAATCAGTAGTTGTCTCAGCTTTACATGAAGCTTTGATGCGACATTTGTCTTCTTCGGCAGGGGACAATCCTGATGTATGCAAAGTACTTTTGTGTGCACCTACTGGAAAAGCTGCTTTTCACATAAGTGGGATGACTATTCACTCAGCATTTCGTATCCCGGCTAGTCAAGGCTACTCCATCAAACCATTAGATAGCGACACACTTAATACCTTGCGAACCATATACAGAGATCTCGCTGTTGTAATGATTGACGAAGTTTCAATGGTTGGAAACAACATGCTGATGCTAATCAATCACAGGCTTCTACAAATTAAAGGTTCAACTTTGTTTTTTGGCGGTGTTCACATGATTCTGATTGGCGACCTGTTTCAATTGAAGCCTGTTATGGATGGATGGATTTTTGAAAACTTGAAAAACAACTTTGGTCCTCTTGCAACAAATTTGTGGCAGGAATTATTTGCAATGCATGAACTTGACGAAATTATGAGACAAAAAGATGACAAGGAGTTTGCAGAGATTTTGAATAGGTTACGTGAAGGAAAGCATGAACAAAGCGATATTGAAGTTCTAAAAAAGCGTGAAATCAAAACAACAAATCCAGATTATCCAAAGAATGCTATTCACCTTTTCAGCACAAATGCCAGCGTGGATTCATTTAACAAACAAGCTTTCGATTTATCACCTAGTATAAAAATTGTGACAACAGCTTTAGATGCTGTAATAGGAGATGATACTCAATCTGTAAAAGAGCAATTAATTTCTAGATTGCCAAATGATGCCTCAAAAACGGCTGGTTTGCAAAAGAAACTAGGTATAGCTGTTGCAATGACGTATGATCTATGTGCAAATCTTGATGTTAATGATGGATTAGCCAATGGTTCAAGTTGTTGTATTAAATTCATAGAAAGCAAACAACAAAATACAAATAGACCAAGTATTGTTTGGGTAAAATTCTATGACCAAAACGTAGGTTCTGAATGCATGCTAAATATAGACATTTATATCATATTGGTATTGATCCTTCTTGGACACTAATTTTTGATATCAAAAGAAACTTCTTTTACTTCAGAAAGACATTTCTGAGGATTCAATTCCCACTTCGCCAATCTGCAGCCAAAACCATACATAAATCACAGGGTGATACTTTGAATGAAGTTGTTATTGACATGTCTGGTACACGAGTATTTCCTCATGCACACTACGTTGCCATTAGCAGAGCAAGAACACTACAGGGTCTCAATATTTTGAATCTAAATGAAACAAAGATATCAGTGTCTGAAAAAGTCAAAAAAGAATTGACTAGGTTACGAAATGAACAAGTTCTTACTTTGTGTTATGTTCCACTATATCAAATTCAAGACACTCTGGCAAAACTTGTATTTTTGAATACTCGATCTTTGAAAAATCATAAAGATGAGATTTTCCAGGAACCAAATGTTCAAGATGCAAACATGGTTTGTCTTGTTGAAACATGGCTTACTGCTGAAGATGAAATGGATACTTTGAATGTACCAGGTTATCAGATATTCAGAGCAGACGGGTACCAAATTGGGAACACAAGGCCCCACCGGGGTATTGCATTGTATTTTAAAGAAGGTATCCCTGTTGTTCAAAACAAAACACTCATTCAACAAGATTTTGAAATTGTTCTCACAGAACTTTTGTTTGACATGAGAAGAATAATTGTTGTTACATTGTACAGGTCTCCCTCATGTTCAATAAGTTCCTTGAGAAAACATTTACTCGACTTTGTGTCACCAGTCACATACAATACAGAATTTGTAATTCAAGGCGACTTTAATTCTGATATCTTACAAGAACATACAGTCAGTGCCTTCATTGAAGAACAATTTCATTGCAAGCAAGTTGTTCAGAAAGCGACTCATGATTCAGGATCGCTTATTGATCATGTTTACTCAAACATTGAATTCATTAAAAATGAAGTGATAGAGTGTGTTTGGTCAGATCATGCCTTAGTTTATTCTGCAATAGCTCATTAAAGAGTCATTCATCACAGATTGTATCTAGAAAATTGACAATAAACAGTTTATGACTTTAAAAAACAACAATATTAGTTTGATATGCTAGTACTCTATTCTTACTCTATTCTTCAACCCACCAATGTAAATTTATTCCTACTTACTGCATAATGCAGTCAGTAGGAATAAGGCGGTTTATGTCAGACATGGGTTGCCCGCCATTTTTCTGTATATATATGTAATCAAACTTGGTAAAGAGACCTATTAAGAAACCACCTACTGCAATATATTGCTCACCATTTCATTTCCCAATTGTATTGTTTTAAATTAAAACACTCCTGTATTAAGAGACCACCTATGTTAATAATATTACTCTTCCATTGAGATATCTCTTCATAAACTTGGTCTGTGAATACAGGTTTAACTATACTTTAATTGTTAACTGACCACATCAATGCACTTGTTATTATGAACTTTTGTGTATTAAGAAGATTTTGTTTTATTTATTAGAGTTTGGTATTCATATTATAATTTTTATGCCGCCACCACCAAATGGTGAGGACGCATATAGCATTGCACATGTCCATCCATCAGCCTCGTCCGTCGGATAGGGACGTAAACCGGGCTTTCCCGTGTATCGGTCTATCCTCCGAGCACGTAAAAGAACCATAGGAATCTATTCGATAATAACAGTAGGGCAGGTTCCCGGATTCCCCTCTCTCTGGGGCGGCTCTAAATAACCTATACTGTGTTGATGAGCCGTTAAACAACATTCAATTCAATTCAATTTCTATCTGTTCGTCCTGAAAAGTTTGTGTGTTTATCTCCTCTCACAGTTTTCAACCGATTGTTTCGAAACTTTACAGGATGCTTACCTATCAAGACGTGCATATCAAACTGTTATGCACATCTTGATTGGTTAGCATCCCGTAAAACAAAATCAATCTTGTGTTTGCAAAGTTAAGGCCCCTTTTTCTTAACATTTGATGTTTTGTGCGGATTGTATTGAATGGGGGCAATCTTACATAATTGAATATATATATTTCTGATGCTAGAAATGAGAGTTATTGTTATAAAGGTCATTAGAGTATTATACTTTTTTTATCTGTACAACAAAAGGTAAAAATATGACTTCCCATTTTTCTTACATATTGTGTCATAAGAATAAATCTATCATTTGTACTATATCATCAATAATTATTAATATTCTCCTCATGTGGTTGCCAGGGTAGAATACAACCACTGCAAATTCTGCCAGAGGCACAGGGATAGAACCCCACCTTCATTGTCATTTTGTCATTTTTTTATCATGCTCATGCAACGTTTTTTTCATGACACCGCATGTGGAAATGTGGCTCCATCTTAAATGCAGTGTCTACAATAGAATTTGAAGCAAATCTATAGTTCTGCACGTTAGAATGTTCTAGGCTATTTTCCATATTTTTATCTAGATGTACCTGGCATGTTATTCCCTGTTTGGCACCATATAACCTTTCTTGTGTTGATGCGCAGTAAAACCCCAATTCAATTCAATTTATTACAAACCCCTAGTGCTATTAGTCCAATATCAGTCATGATTTTAACTTAAATCTGCATGCATATGTATTAAAAAAAAAAAAGAGAACTTAATTATACCTATAATTTCATAAATCACGTGTGGTTGCCGGGGGCCCCGTTTGGTCACGGGGCAAAGAATAGGGCCACTGCAGATCCCTTTGGAGGGGTAGGCAGAGGGGAAGAATCCCCCCAAATTCATGTTCATTTTATCATTTTTTGTTCATGTTCATTAAAGGTCTTCATCATGATCCCTGCATTGTTTCAGGTGCTATCTCGCTCGCATCAAAAGAGCAGTGGCAGAAAAACAATAACGTGGCTCCAGCGTAAATGGAGTTTCTACGATAGAATTTGCCTCAACTCTGCAGTTCAGGGTGAGAAGGTTCTAGGCCCATTTTCCATATTTTATCTCTATGTACATGGAAGATGAGCCTTGCATGTTCATGCCTTTTAGGCACCATATAACCTTTTCATATGTTAGTGCGCCTTAAAACCCTAATTCAATTTAATTCAATTCATAAATCACGTTGTCCGTAACGCCTCACGTAACACATTTTTGTTGTGCGTGTCATGTCATGTCGCGTCCCGTAACGACCATTTCTCAAATAGTTTTGAATGGGTTGTTCCCAAACTTCATATACACATAACAACTGATGACCTTATGTCCCTCTACATCTGCCATTGTTGATTGCCTAATTTATTACCGAATTATGGCCATTTGACTTTGTTTACTCGAGGGTATTCATCACTTTCAGTGATAGTTTTAGTTTTATCTTAGATATTCTACTGTAGGGTTAAATTATATCTTATCAGGGCAATATCATCACCAATTAATAATATGCCAAATAAAAATTGTTTTGAACTTTTCTAATAATACGTGGTAACGATTCATAAATATCAAAGTTATGTAGAGAAACTTAAATAAATCTGTGAGTTTAAAGACAGTCAAGATTATCGTGTGTCACTTTAAATACGTGAGCTGTTATGAAAGTTTTAAGATTAATATAACGATAAAACATGATTAATTAGATGAATAACAGACTTTGTATACTAGGTAGTTTTATTAGTATTATTTGTTAACTTGTTCAGATGTTGACTTGTATTATCATATTCTGCTATATTATGACACCAAGTTTGGCGAAGATGACGTAAAAGACTGTAATATGGACATAGCGATATGGTCAGATTTCAAGCACCTGGTCTGTGAACACTTGATAATAATACCATGCACTTTTAATAGACAACAAGGATTCTTCAAATTACCAAGCATTAAAACAATGGTAATATATCGTTTTACATGGTAAAAGACAGTCAGGAAGACCATAGTTTTACAACATCTTTATCACATAAACTGTCTTTGAGAGAACAGGTTTGCGATTAAATAAAAACGAGAAAAATGTCCAGTAGAATCCACAGCACCCAAAAACAATGACACCGTATACTCGCACTGTACTACGAAGAGCAAATTAAATATACAGAGAAAAGAACAATACGCAACACAAATAGTGATGAAGATGTTTATCGACTTGGAACGGTCAACAGCCAGATAACAGATAACGACTTGGAGATGACAGATTTGACATTACATTACATTTCTCAGTATAAGAGCTTGGAGATAACAGCTTTGACATTACATGACATTACTCAACAAGAACAGCTTTGCCAATGTTAACATTGGTTCTGTGTTTAGCTTATAGTTCAGCAAGGTTGATGAATAGGTATATATATTGATCGGACATATCATAAACTGCAACAGGCAATATCAGGATGTGAACATTTAAGAAGTTTATCCACAAAGAGAATATAGTTTCAGAACTGTGGTGATTGTTTACTCATCAAGATATAATATACTCTGAGCTATGAAAGGAAATATTAATGTTTTGTTCCAGAATGACTGAAGCATCATCGGTAGCACATACAACTTCAGATGTGATAATTCTAAGCTTGCAAAGTTGCACAAGAACAATTATGCTGTAACACCTATTGGTTTCAAATTTCATGTATTGTTCAGCAACATTTAGACAAAATGATTTATTCCAAATTGCAACAGACTATCCATCATCATTTCCATATTAAACAGGTCATTCTGCAAACAACTGAATTCATATTTGTGCTTGAAGACCATATATAACCTGACCTCGCCATGGAAGGAAACATATACCGGTAGTGTTGTGTTCCAGTATAAGTGAAAAAGTGTCATAATTGAAAGTGCATATATTTTCCAAGTGTGACCATTCCAGGATCGCAAAAACTGCCTGCCATAAACGCTTACAGAAAACCTCAACCAAAGCTATAGAGAACTAGACATGATTACTGGAGATCCAACAAACAAAAAGGAACTTTCAACCATTTCTATTAAGATGATTTGAAACGTATGGAAATGAAAACATATATACACATGGAATTACAGTTTTTACCATAGATTCAATGTTTGTGATATGGACAAAAAACAAAACAAAAAAGGTTTACATAAAAATGGCGCAGTTAAAATCGATGAAATCTCAAAAACACTCTTATCATGTACACTTGAATAATCCCTGTGGTGTTGTTGCCGGGGTAGAATACAACCAGTGAAATCTCACAAACACTGTCACATACAGAGAGGTAGGACCACCTCTCCCCACCTCTTCCATTCATATTCATTTTGTCATTTTTTATCATGCTCATTCAAGGTCTTTATCATGACACCGCCTATGCAAACATGGAAATGTGGCTCCATCATAAATGGAGTGTCAAATATAGAATTTGCAGCCACTCTGCATTTCTGCAGGTAAGAAGATTCTAGGCCCATTCTACACATTTCATTTTGATGTAAATTGAGGATAACCCTGGCACGTTCATTCCTGTTAGGTGCCATATAACCTTTCATGTGTTGGTGCACCTTAAAAGCCAATTGAATTCAATTCTGTTCAGTCCATGTACACTTGAATGAAACATGGTCATCGTGTGATTTATAATAGTGACTGGATATTCATTTATTTTTGTTTAATCATATTTATTTTTTAAAATTGAATTGTGGTGGCGTAAAGGAATATGCCAGTTTTATTCTCAACATTTTTTGTATATTTTTTGGGAAGGCACAGAAGATAATGGATAGCACAATTTTTAATATTGTTTAACATCTGAATCCATAATATTTCTTGCATTTTGTTTTGGCAAGGCATAGAAGAAAACAGATAAAACAATTTTTAATATCTAATAGTGTAGCTATTGAATTACCAATATGCTTTAGTTGTACAACGACTTAATGTGTTTTATGAATGTAAATGGAGTTTATGCAATATAATATGCAGCTCTGCAGTTCAGAAAATTCTAGGTATATTTTGGATATATATTTCAAATTTAAAAGGACAGTGCACTCAAAGTGTTTGTTCTTGATGGCACCACATGACCTTTTGGTGTTGGTGAGCAGGACAACGAAATTTAACTCTTATCTGTTTTGGGAATGTAAAGTTGAATTTACTGTTAATCAATCCTGTTTTGATATCATGTTGCATTATGAAGTATATATATTTATTTATTTTTTTAAGGTTTTCTGTTTTCATTCCTGGGTAAGAATAGTGAACTGCCGATCTAGGCAGAGATCTAAAACCACCCTAAATTCATGTTCATTTTGTCGTTTTTGTCATGTTCATTAAAGGTCTTCATTATACCTGTATTGTTTCATATGCATCATTGTTCCAGAAATCGTTCTATGCCCATTCTGCATATCTTTATCTCGATATAAATTGTCGGTGGACCTGACATGTTCATCCCATTGGCATCAAAACAACAACAATATATATTTTGTATATCATCATAATTACTTTCATTACCTTTTTAATTCTCTGCTCATATGTATAAAACGAATATATCATTAGACCCCATATTTTATCTCTATGTAAATGGAGGATGAACGTGGCATGTTCATCCATGTTTGGCGCCATATAGCCTTTTTTGTGAACCCAATTCAGTTTAATTCAACTAATGAGTGATGGCATTTTCTGCCAATCCCATTGATATGACATTTTCTGATGGTGTACTGTAAAACCCATTTCTACTTGATTAATTAGCATATAGTCTGATGTGCCATTAATTGTGATACTTTTAACTGATATTATATTACAGTTGGTCGTTTTTGTTTATCTTTAGATAAGTCTTAAAATAAATTGATATACTTAACATTGTGTGTACTGTTCTTTGTTAAAGCCAATATATTATACTATTTTTCTCTTGTTTTGTCTTTATGTGAAACATAGACCTGTACATTACAAACATAGTAAAACATTAAAATTGACAGCAAAATGAATTCCAGAGTGAATAATTTCATACAAAACTTTCAAAAAAACATAAATCATAGTCGGACTCCATACATCAATGTTATAAGAGCCAGTAGAGCGACCACAGGCCCTCTTGGGCCTCTTGTTATTCTTCATTTTAATTATTGTTTCCTGTTTTTCTTTTGTTTAATTTTTCTAAAGTTGGTACAGTATATACAGATTTTGCATGTTTTACATAAGCTTATATACGGAAAACTGAAAAAATCTTCTCTGAAATTACAAGAGCCAGAGGTTTAATGTTTTGTGTTTGCTATAGACTTATGGTCCTCTACCAAGTTTGTACAAATGGGTCACATGTTTTTCATAGACTTATATAGGGATAATCTTCAAAAACTTCTCAGAAACAGCTTGGTCAATTTTGACCAAACTTCACATGGATGATCCTTTGATGAATGTTTTTCAAATTTGTTAAAATAAGTTAAACGTGACATCCAAGATGGCCACATAGAAAAATCTTTGAATTACTTCTTGTATACTGGGAAGCTAGGGCTTTGGATGCGTTTTTTCTTTTGTTAATTTTTCTGAAGTTTATTTTTAAAGATTTTGCATGTTTTACATAGACTTATATATGGAAAACTTAAAAAATCTTCTTTTAAATTATTAACATGGAGTTGTGGGTTTAAATTTCAGTTGAGGGTGTTGTTGTGTTTTGCACTTGTAAAAAGGTATTGAAAGGAATTTAATGATGAAACCCCTTGATATAAGAGCCATTTTAGCTTGTAGAGCATCCACATGCCCTGTTGCTCTCTTGTTCTTTATTATTATTAATGATCGCTAACAGTCTGTCGTCTATCAAGTTTGCTCATTTGAGTCCCTGGGGTCAAAGATGGCTGCAACCCATGAATACATTTTTCATCATTGCAAAGATCATTGCAAAGATCCTCAGGTGATCGATTTAGGGCCATTTGGCCCTCTTTTTAAAAAGTGGTTTTCATTTTATGACCAAATCTTTAATTTCCAATCTTTAACCATACTTTCCTTTCAAGTTATTGCTAAAAAATGTTGTCATAAATTGATTCATCGGATTTATTCCCTTGATTATCTTATATTTTGAAATTATAAAAATGTAACTTGGATGTTCAGCTTTGCTACCAGTTGTACATGTAATGAAATAAAAAAGTTGGTGTTTAACTATTATTTTTTTTTACCCTTCATTTTTAGCTCGACTTTTCTGAAGGAAAAAAAGAGCTATTGTCATCATTTACTCGTCGTTGTCTGCGTCCCCTGGTAAAAGTATGTATGTAAGCTTAGTTAAAGTTTGTATGTAAGCTTGTATCTCCCAAACCACTTTACATAATGAATTGAAACTTCACACATGTATTCAGCAACATAAGTTGACACCACGGAGTCAGGTGATATAACTCTTGCATTTATTTTGACAGAATTATGGCCCTTTTCATACTTAGAAAACTTGGTTAAAGTTTGTATGTAAGCTTGGTTAAAGTTTGTATGTACATTTGTATCTTCCAAACCACTTCACACAATGGATTGAAACTTCACACATGTATTCAGCATCATTAGATGACACCACAGAGTCAGGTGACGTAACTCCTGCTTTCATTTTGACAGAATTATGGCCCCTTTCATACTTAGAAAACTTGGTTAAAGTTTGTATGGAAGCTTGTATTTCGCAAAGAACTTAACATAATAGATTAAAACTTCACACATTCATTGGGCATCATAACACAACACCACAGAGCCAGATTCTATAACTCTTGCATCTATTTAAACAAAATTATGGCCCCTTTTGTACTTAAGAAATTTGGTTAAAGTTTGTATGTAAATTTGTATCTCGCAAAGTACTTTACATAATAGATTTAAAACTTCACACATTCATTGGGCATCATTAGACAACTACTCCCCAGAGCCAGATTCTATAACTCTTGCTTTTATTTTAACAAAATTATGGCCTCTTTTATTCTTTGAAAATTTGGTTAAAGTTTGTGTGTAAGCTTACATCTGCAAAAGTACTTTACATAAAGGATTGAAACTTCACACATGCATTTGGCATCTTGCATGGCCCATGTTTTTATTATAACACAATTATGGCCCCTTTTATACTTAGAAATCTTGGTTAAAGATTGTTATGCTCCCCGAAATTTTCGAGAGAGCATAATTATAGTCGCCGCTTCGTCTGTCTGTCATTCCATCCATCCGTCACACATTTATCCGGAGCATAACTCAAAAAATTGTTGTAGGATATCAAATGAAACTTGAAACATTGATAGAGGGCAATGAGAGGAAGTGCAGAGTGCAAGAACCATAACTCTGTCATCATTCCAATTAGAGTTATTGTCCTTTGTAATTTTATACTTAGAATTTTTGTCCGGAGCATAACTTCCAAACTACTTATGGGACTACAATGAAACTTACACAATGATAGAGTGCAACGAGTGGAAATGCAGAGTGCAAAAAACGTAATTCTGTCATCATTCAAATTAGAGTTTGTAGTTTTAAACTTGGACATTTTGACCCGAGCATATCTTCAAAACTACTGATGGGACTACAGAAACTTCACACAATGATAGAGAGCAATGACAGGAAGTGCAGAGTGCAAGAACCATAACTCTGTCGTCATTCAAATTAGAGTTATTGCCCCTTGTAATTTTATACTTAGAATGTTTGTCTGGAGCGTAACTTCAAAACTGCTCATGGGATTGCAATGAAACTTCATACAATGATAGAGGGCAATGAGCAGAGTGTAAGAACCATAACTCTGTCATCATTCAAATTAGAGTTATTGCCCTCTGTAATTTTATACTTAGAATTTTTGTCCGGAGCAAAACTACTTATGGGACGACCGCAAATTGAAAACTGCTGGATAATACAAGGCCATATGATAAGTTTAGAATACATTCGTTGAGCATCCATCGGTTCTACCGATTTTCTTGTATGGAATTGATGGAAACCTTGTTTATCAATTGTAATTTCACCAAAGTCGAGCGTCTGCACCGTTGGCGGTGCTGTTTTATATTTGTTTTTTTTTACCTCAATAATTTTTCTTATCAATATTTTTACCCTTCATTTGTTTACATTTGCTTTTTTCCCTTCATTTACTCAGAATTGTTGTAGATTGTACAGTTTCAACTAAATATGTGTCTGTGCACACGTGAGTGTTTGTTTTGTTTTTAGCTCTACTGGCCAAGAGCCAGCAGAGCTTATGGGATGTTGTGTTGTCTGTCGTCCGTATGTCTGTTAATTTTTACCTCTTTAAGTTGATAGGGCCTTCGTTTTTCATCCGACCTTTACCAAAATTTAACAGATTGTTAATATCAATGAAAGCTCGGACTAGTTCGAAAACCAGCCAGATCGGTCCATTAACAGCAGTGTTGTGGCACTTGATTTAAATAAAAATGCTATATTTTGCCTCGTTAAGATGATAGGGCCTTCATTTTTCATCCGATCTTTACAAAACTTTAACAGATTGTTAATATCAATATAAGCTCGGACAGGTTCGAAAACCAACCAGATCGGAAGAGTAACAATGGAGTTATGGCCCTTGATTTAGTTAAAAATGCTATATTTTGCCTCGTTAAGATGATAGGGCCTTCGTTTTTCATCCGATCTTTACCAAACTTTACCAGATTGTTCAATGAAAGCTCGGACAAGTTCGAAAACCAGCCAGATCGGACCAGTAACAGCGGAGTTATAGCCCTTGATTTAGTTAAAAATGCTATATTTTGCCTCGTTAAGACGATAAGGCCTTTATTTTTCATCCGATCTTTACCAAACTTTACCAGATTGTTAATATCAATGAAAGCTCGGACAAGTTTCGAAACCAGCCAGATTGGACCTGTAACAGCGGAGTTATGACCCTTGATTTAGTTAAAAATGCTATATTTTGCCTCGTTAGGACGATAGGGCCTTCATTTTTCATCCGATCGTTACCAATCTTGACCAGATTGTTAATATCATTGAAAGGTCTGACAAGTTTGAAAACCGGGCAGATTGGACCATTTACACTGGAGTTATAACCCTTGACTTTCTGAAATATGCTGTATTTTGGCTTAAGACGAAATGGCCTTCATTTGGGCAAATTTCAGTGAAACATTTCAGGGATGATCAGTACCAAGCCTAGTTGTTCACATCTTCACCTTTTTGTGGTTGAATGATTTTGGCAGAGTTAAGGTTTTAATACACAAACTTTGTCCGGACTAGTTCTCCTCAACCCCTGGCCGGATTTAAACAAAACTTTTTAGGGATGATCAGTTCCTGGTCTAGTTGTGCAAATCATCGCCGTTTTCTGGTTGAATGATTTTTGGCAGAGTTATGGCCCCTTAAAGGTTTTAATAGTCAAACTTTGTCCAGATTAGTCTCTTCTGAACTCCTTTCCGGATTTCAACGAAGCTTGGTGGGGATGATCAGTACCTAGTTGCACCTGTCATTGCCGTGTTGTGGTTGAATGAATTTTGGCAGAGTTATGACCCCTTAAAGGTTTTAATACACTAACTTTGTACAGACTAGTTCTGTTGTACCTCTGGCTGGATTTCAGTGAAACTTGGCAGGGATGATCAGTACCAAGCCTAGTTGTGTATGAGATCGACAGGCCCTCTTGGGCCTCTTGTTTTACTTTGCAACACATTGGTCAATTAAATCAAACAATATTTGCCAAACAATTGACTCAGAAGAAACGTTTTCATTAATGGAAAGGTGGCTCGTAATTTTATTTACGATGTAATCAATGTTTACACTTTTTTCCGCCAGAGAATGCTTTTATCTGACGATATGTTTATGATTTGTTGATGGGAAAATTTGACAGGATATTAACACACATACCGGATTACAGTACCTATTAAGTATACATTGTTTCAACATTTTAAGACGGAAACATAAACCCGAAACCTGTCTAAGAAATGTTTGTTTTGTCAAGCATAGATTTGTTTTGAATATGTTCTAATCAAGTCTTGCATCATTAGTACATGAACATATTCTACACACGATTGACGAGTATGAAACATTTGACAATAAAACAAACAATAAGTTCTTTGATCAGCAAAATTTTAAATGCTGTATATTTATGTTTCACTATGCATTGAAATAATTTTTTTGTGTTTTCCTTATATTTTTTACGTTGTTCAATACGCATAAAACAAAATCTTTTGCGTGTTTTGGCTCATTTATTTGCGTAAATTACGCAGATATGCTGCTTATCTAGAGCTCTGTATGTAGGTCAACTTTTAGAGGTGGAGGAAGACCACTTATTCCCGGGTACAACCAGTACTGTATACCTCCCTCCATCCGTAATTTCTCACAAGTCAAGCTCCCAGTGGGATTTGAACCTGCAGCGATGAGAGACGAGACAGTTCCAACTGCAGCGATGAGAGAAGAGATGGTTCCAACTGCAGCGATGAGAGAAGAGATGGTTCCATACTAAGCATCTTAACCCTCTGGACCACAGACAAACAATTGAATTGAATTGAATTGGGTTTTAAGGCGCACCAACACATGAAATGGTTATATGGCGCCTAACAGGCATGAACATGCCAGGCTCATCTTCCATGCACATCGAGATAAAATATAGAAAATGGGCCTAGAACCATCTCAGCCTGAACTGCAGAGTTGGTGCAAATTTTATCGTAGAAACTCCATTTATGCTGGAGCCACGGTTATTGTTTTTCTGCCATTGCTCTTTTGATGTGAGCGAGATAGCACCTGAAACAATGCAGGGATCATGATGAAGACCTTTAATGAACATGAACAAAAATGATAAAATGAACATGACTTTGGAGTGGGGTGGATTCTACCCCTCCAAAAGGATCTGCAGTGTTCCTATTCTTTGCCCCCTGACCAAACGGGGGCCCCCGGGAACCACACGGGCCCACAGACAAACAAATAAGTAGCCCCGTATGAATTATAACAAAGGACAAGGTATGATAATGGGGTATTTTGGCCCCCAATATATTCAAAATGCAAAAAAAAATTATTTACATATAATCTGTTGTGCATATTGAAGTAAATTGATCATATTCGATCTTCAAAATATATTTTTATTTATTTTATTTATCTAAAAGATTTAATAGGGTCTCAAAAAACAGTATTTTTAGTAATTTTTTTATATTTTGTAAATTTTGGACCATTCTGGGCAAGATTTTGATCCTAAAAATATATAGCGCACCTCCGAGCACACACAGTTCTTTGGCTTATGATGCATCCCTATCAAGTACCTGATACAACAAAAATTCAGCTGTGCTTAAGGGTGCGCTCTGTATTTCCAAGACCAAAAACTGATCGAAAACTGCTGAAAATGAACAAAGATGTCATTTTTTAAAAGAAAAGGCCTTGTTTGTGAGGCTCTTAATCTCATTTAGAGCCTTCAAACGTACTTGTAATGAGTTTTAATATTGATTCAGTTCATTTAAAGCTAAATTAGATATTCAAAACTTGTGCATTAAAACGTTCAGTATTGGGGGCCAATTTTGTCCCTTATCATACCTAGTCCTTTAGGTATTTTCCCATCTGACTTCGACATTTAAAAACAGTGTATTATCAGCATATGTTACTAACATGTATTTCTGGTAGCTAGTTATACCCTCGCAAACAAACTTTGAGAGGGGTATATCAGGGTTCAATCTAGGCCTGGATTTTAGGGAGAAGTGACTTCTCCCTCCAAAGAAAATAGAGAGAAGTGACCAAAAAATAAGGAGAAGTGAGGGAGACAAGATCTTTTAAATTAAGTGCGCAATCGGTTATTTTTAATTATTAACTGATATACATGTATACACCCTATTGGTTATAACTTTTGATTATTTAAGAGCATGCTAGCTGTTTCAAATTAAATGTGTTTATTAATTTTATTCAGACTCACAGACACTCTTTACTTATTAAATTGTAACTATAGAAGGGAGGACTGAGAGAGGAATTAATATAAATATATTGCTTGTATCTTTATTTATTCATATTTCTATCAATTTGTATGGAGTTCTATGAAGGGTGTAAATATGATTCTCAAACTTCTTCCTAAAAGGCTTGTTCCTCATTAAGACCTATAAGACCAATTTATGTGTTTTGTTTTCCAATTTGTATTAGCTAAAAATAATATTTAATAAAAAAATGTTTTTCCTCCATCCAAACTTATGTACCTATCCGAACTACTATGACACCGCACTTTTCCGGAAGTAAAATATTGCCGAAAATTCAGTAGAAATATCATCTATTATTAACTCTTTTTCATGCATTTGTTTGTTTGGAATGCCAAAAGGTCCGTTTTATCAAACAATTAAGAAAACACAACTGTTATCATTATTCGGTGGTATCATTTAATCACCTCAGGTCAATTAACTTCAGATTGTTGTTTCCTTTCGATCATGTTTTCAACACGCACTTGTCTAACTGTAACGGAACCTACGATTGGTCAATTGTTCAGCTATACGCAATCTCATTGGATAAGGCATGTGTATTCCCTGTACAGTCTAATTTGTAAACAAAAAATGACGAGGTGCGAAAATTGCCTCGGGGGATATCATAGTTGTAGGAAAGTATGCTCCCCGCGGGGTTTCTGCTGTGATCGATCAAAGCAATTAGCATAATCCCTTCCCAGAGATGTCTACGCCTGTCCTGAGACATAAACAACAGGTCAATTAAAGGACTGGTTACACTTCGCTTGGGGACGGGAAAAAAGCAGAGTTGTAAATATGAAGGCGACTTAAACTTCGCCGTCGGCTAAAAAAAAAGCGAAGTCACGGAGGAAAAAGCGACTTTGTCGCTAATGTCGCCCTCCAAAATGAACACTGGTATATAGGAGACTGCGGCAGGCGGTATGTTGGTCTGTTGAATCTTATGGAGCGAACTTCTTCTGCAGTTTTCAAGATATTCAATTGAAATTTGTATATATGATCAACATGAAGTGTAGATGTGTGTGACACAATTTTGGTTTGGCTCGGTCAATGTCATGTACAGGTATCACCCTTACACTTAGTCAAAATTGCTATATTCAGCATATGCAATCTTGTAGAGTGAACTACTTCAACAGTTTTCAAGATATTAAATTGAAACTGGATATATGATCAACATGAAGTGTAGATGTGCGTGACACAATTTCAGTTTGTCTCGGTCAATTCCATGCTGAGTTATTGCCCTTTCACTTAGTCAAAATTGCTATATTCAACATATGCAATCTTTTGGAGCGAACTTCTTTTACAGTTTTGATATTGAAAGAGAGGAACTGTATAAGATTTTTTGTTTGTTCCAATCCTATTAACTATGTACTGTACCAATATATATATGTTGTAAAAATGTTGAAATAAAATATGTTTAAACCAAGATATTGAACTGGAACATTGTAATAAACATGAGGAGCACATGTGCGTGACACAAATTTGGTGCTGCTCACTCAATGCCATGCACATTATTGCCATTGTTCTTACTAAATATTTGTTCGCGGGGGTATTTATCACCTACATTGATAGTTCTAGTTGGTTTATGCATGGTGTAAAGATGATGTAAAATTGGCATTATTGAGCCTTTAAATGTTTGTTTGTTCATTTGCTTCAAAATATTATCTAGTAGTTTACATACATTTGCACATCAAATTATGATACATTTAAAAATCTTTAACATTTGTGTTATAAAACTCATTTGCAGAACCTGACAGAAGATAAACTTGAGTTATACATGAAGCAGATATTGAGTCACTGCAAACACATGATTCAGGAAGACATTCCGACACACATAGCTCTGTTTGCTCTCTGTGGATGGTCATATAGGTATGCTAGTTTGCTGTCTGTGGATGGTCATATAGGTATGCTAGTTTGCTGTCTGTGGATGGTCATATAGGTATGCATGTTTGCTGTCTGTGGATGGCCATATAGGTATGCATGTTTGCTGTCTGTGGATGGTCATATATGTATGCCTGTTTGCTGTGTTTGCTGTCTGTGTATGGCCATTTAAGTTTGCTTCTTTGCTCTGTGTGGATTGTTATATAGTAGCTATCATATAGGTATGCTAGTTTGCTGTCTGTGGATGGCCATTTAAGTATGCTTCTTTGCTCTGTGTGGATGGTCATATAGTAGCTATCATATAGGTATGACTGTTTGGATGTTTTTATATGTTTGCTTGTTTGCTGTCTGTGAATGGTCATATAGGTATGTTTGTTTGCTGTCTGTGGATGCTCATAAAGGTATGCGTGTTTGCTGTCTGTGAATGATCATATAGGTATGCTCTCTGTGGATGGCCATACAGGTATGTTTGTTTGCTCTCTGTGGATGGTCACATAGGTATGTTTGTTTGCTCGCTGTGGATGATCATATAGGTATGCATGTTTGGTGTCTGTGGATGGTTATAAAGGTATGTTTGTTTGCTGTCTGTGGATGGTCATAAGGTATGTTTGTTTGCTGTCTGTGGATGATCATATAGGTATGTTTGTTTCCTCTCTGTGGATGATCATATAGGTATGCGTGTTTCCTCTGTGAGGATGATCAAATAGGTATGTTTGTTTGCTGTTTGTGGATGGTCATATAGGTATGCATGTTTGCTCTCTGTGGATGGTCATATATGTATGCATGTTTGCTCTCTGTGGATGATCATATATACTCAACAAAAAAAGAAACTTCTGCAACTTTACCCATACATGTAGACACAATGAAAATATATTTTGTTTGGTCTTATATGTTAATACCTTTGTTAAAAGGCCAGCACTGTCATGAAAACAATTTTCCTTGAATCAAACTTGTGCACAAAGTTATTCCCCTTGTTTTGGTTTAAACAGAATTTCCGGGTCTTGTGGTTTAAACTTTGATTTAACATAGTTTTGTTCTATTGAAATAAACAGAAGATAACCCCAGCACCAAAAAAACGGAGAAAGTAAGCTGACCTGTTCACTCACTTTTGCGCCATACAGCTTTCAAGAATGAATATTTTCAGATTACCTCCCTTTATAATACAAATATAGTGATTTCGCAATTTGAATAAAACATGTTTTAGCAGCAACACACTAACTCTGGTTTTTGATGATTATTAATATTGATCAGAATGATTGAGTGATAAATATATAATGATGAAATTGTATCTAGATTGGTGTACAAAGTGTAACAAAGTCAACCCTAAGCAAATCACAGCTTAAAATGCGGAAGTTT